>PVMI01028105.1:2817-23125 GCA_008528875.1 Aulacorthum solani
AATTAATTTTAGTTTTATAGTAATAAATAATAATATATTTTTTTATGAACAAAACTTGTTTAGTTATTTTATAACATCGCCAATTTTTCTCAAAAAAAAATAGTATCAGTTATAAAAAATATAAATGTAATCCACTTTAAAGAAAAACAAATATTTTCCAATTAGTATATAGCCAACGAGTGACAGTTGAATATCTATAGTATATTTATTATTAAATAATGTAACGTAGTGTTATATTAAAATACAATTGATTATTTGGTCCTTCATATTTAATATTTAAATAAGGATAATTAAATAACTTTAATAATATAATGCAACATAATACAATCGATTATTTGTTTCTTTATATTCATGCAAGGATAGCTAGGTAGTAGGTACCTTTGTTAATTTGCTAAATTAATAAAAAAAGAAGATATTTTTTACTTTAATAAGTATTTTGATTTGCAGGGTAAATTTTAGAAAGTACGAGCCACCAAAATTTGACTTGTCTAATTCAGCAGTATACAAATTAGTGCATAATATTGAGAAAAAAAATACTGGGGGTATTGAAAATAGGCCTGAAGTAGTTGCGGCTGAAGAAGATTTCTACTACCACAAACCAGTAATATGAATATATTTTAAACATTTTCTTTTCTTTAAATTATATTAACGACTAATAATTGTGTTTTTAGATTGACGCACGACAATTCTACTTAGCTACACTCCCACAACCAATAACGGTAAGTACCTAATTAATATTTATATTACCTAGTATTTGATAAATATTACAATTTTCAATGCAATTTTTAGGTTACTTATAATTTTAAATTAAGTAGATACATTTTTGTGTTATTTTATCACTTGTTAATAGGAATATTTTTTATAGCTTTAGCTCTAGGTATTAGTGTATAACTACATATTTTGATTTTTAGGTTCCGGATTTTGAAACAGATAGTCAATATGGACATTAGATATAAAGTATATTTTATTTTTAAGTCCAAAGTAGTATTCTGTTCTGAAAAATATTATTTAGTATAAGTTAATTTATTATTATTTATTTTACCTACATTTAACATTTTAGTTTAATATTATAGAAAATGTTAGAGTATCACAAAATGTACCCAAACTCTCTAATTGTATTAAGTTTATGTCTTATTTTTTAATGTGTGAATAATTTAATGTTAATGAATTCTCAGATGTTTGATTTTAATTATTATAGTAGATACATTGTGTTAGAAGTCTAAAAGTAAAATATTGGTTTCAATTTTCAACAGGTACTGTACTATCCAACCAAAAAAGTTTTGTAGAGGTAAACCATCTGTAAAATGTTTTAAGTCGGCCAAAAATCATAGTTAAAAATAATCATAAAAAAGCAATAACTATTTGTAAAAATTAAAATTTTTTATATCCTATTAACTATGTCTAATACTTAAAAACGAATAGGTTCATTACTAAGTATTTATTGATATTATAATTAGTATTTCAACTTGAATTATGAAATAATGAAACATACTTTTAGTTTGAACTAAATTCAAATGCATATTATGAAGACGTCTTATTAGCTAACATACATTTATAAAACTATGTATTTGATCATAAGTATGTATTATATAAAAAAAAAAAAAATTTTAAGTATTAAATAAAATGCCCAAATTGAAGACAGGAATGAAACAGAATTATCAGAAGATAAGCTCAGTAGATGAAACTTATGTTTGGTTTGAACTTCAAATATAGCTTAAAATGTATGTGCATTACAATTCGCTTAATTGGGACCCTGCATAAAGAGGACAATCTTTTAATGGGGACAAATTGGGATAGTTGATATTGATTGGTTAATCATGTAAATCGGATATTGGGGACAAAAAGGTCTAATTTGTCTCAATTAAGTGGATTCTACTGCAGATAAATTCTTAACCTCCCCTTTACGCGAAATACACAAACAGTTAAATTTCACTAAAACTCATATATTATTAATTAATTATACTACAACCATACATCAAAATCTAATTTAATTATAATATAAAATTGATTTAATAGTTTCAACATAAAGTAATTATTGTAAACATTAAAAAAAAAATATGAAAACAAAATGTGTCTAAAATCACAGAAATTAATGGTTGATATTATATTTATTTATTATTCAATATAATTATGTAAAACTTATCACAGGATACAAACAAATTTGTATAAAATTAAAATTATTGTCGTTTTTCTAAGCTCTTGTATTTTGATTCCAATCTCTTGGCATATGCATCCAACTTAAAAGCTGCTTGTTCTAGCTTTGACACACTATCTTCAATCTGGTCAATTTGAGAAAGGTATGGTTCTAACGATTTATCTGATAAAAAAAAAATAATAAGTAAATAAGTGAATTGGAATCAAGGAAAATTGTAAAAGATAAATACAAGAATAAAATTATAAGCGATTGTGAGAAAGGGAAGCCAATCTACTAAGTAACAAGTGGAATTTTTAAAATGTAATAATAATATTATGCACATTACATTTTTCATTTAGTTCAATGATTTGTTTCCCAACATCTGAAGCAATTTGTCTATAAGATGCATATTTTTGCATAGTGACTTTATTCATGGTTTCCAATAATTTATAATCCTCCTATATGAAACAAATATAAAATTGTATTAAATACACATTATTTTTAACAATAAAATCATAAACCAACCTCAGTAATATTAAGTTCTCCCATCAAATATTCTGATGTTTTTTCAAACATTTTAGTGGATAATAAGCTTAAATTAGGATCATGAGGATCATTACGTTCAAAACTACTAGTACTAGTTGAAAGAGTTGGTCCTAAAAAATAAAACACAATTTTTAATCATTGATACATAAATTAATTATAATAAATAATTGTTTTATATTATTGAGTAATATAGTTTTATTAATTTGATGTTACGAAAAATATGATCATATTTAAAATTAATAATTGCCTATTATTTTGATGGCGTTATGGTACTATAGTTTAGAGAAAACCTAATACATAAACCAAGAATTTAACTTAAATATTGAATATTGGTACCCAATCTAATGTTATTATACCTTAGTTATACTGTTTTCAAAGTAATTTAATGAGGACACAAGAGTGCACAGATTTTAATTTCTGCCAGGGACAATTAGAGCCTAATACTTGGACAGTGCTCCTAATATTTATAACACATTAACATACATTGTAAATGAACTAATTGTAAATTAACAACTGTGTTATTGATATCGATAAAAATAAAATTGATAATACTTATATCTCATAAGTCATAGTATTTCACGACAAAGTGCACATCGAAAATCTAAATAGTACTTAAAAAAGTAAACAGTTGAATTTGAAAGTGACTTATTTTAAACGTACCAATGGGATTTTCTGCAGAGCTGTGCATCCACGAGCTGGTGAACTTGTTTATCTTAATATTAAATAAACACGATGTGTCATAGATGTATTATCTTATTAATGTCCATAGTTATTATATTTATATTTTGTATACAATATTTTTGTTAGATGAATAAAATTTGTGTAGAGACTAGTGGTACACACAAATATTTTTAATTTTATTACACAATCATGATAAATAAAATTTCCATGATTTCCACAAATATATAAATATAATACATGCATTATAATGAAACACATACGCACTTATTACCATGTCTCCTAAAAATGTCAGGGCTAGCCTATGAGTGGGTAAATTCTGTGTCTTTTTATAAAGGTACGCACACGCTGCAGTGGTGGCAGTAAAATCTTATTGTTTTGGCGATGGCAGTAAATTGTGTCTGGCTGCATTTCACTGTCACTGCTGCAGTGTGTGAGGACCTTTAAAAGAGTACAAGGCCAGATGTAATCAGGAGCAGATTGATGATATTTTTTGGTACATCAAACATAAATCTAAACTGCCCACAATAACCTTTTCTTTCTTCATTTTCCATTAAAATAGTTTCTTTGGTAAATGTTATAAACGAACAATAAAATTAATCTATTTCATATTTAGTGTTAATGGCAACAAATTCCATATACATATATAAGTCATATATAGTTATTTATAACTTATAATTTCATAGTATGTTCATTTCAATGCATAACATGTAACTAATAAATAATATGATTATTTCAAAGATTATAATTTTGAAATATAGCTTTAATTAAGCTCATTACATGAAAAATGTTTTAAATTTTAATGATAATTACTTAATTGTTTTTTATACGATTATGAAAACCAGCTGATAATAGTTTTTTCGTATAGTGGTGAGTATTGTGCCAAAATAAAGTTATGTATTACCTATTCAATAACAGGTATACACTTTTTTTTAATTATCTGACATTTTTAAACAGTATATATTTGATGTATTCAAAACAATGTTTAAGAAGAAATTTCAAAATAAATTCATCGTAGCAGCTAATACATACAAGAAATTATACTAATTTATAACATAATACTTTTTTCACCTCTTTTGGGAGATTCTTCTACACATGGAAAGTCTTCAATTTTGTCTTCCTCGGACATAATTTTTTTAATTGATCACTCGGGCTGGTAAGTATTAAATTCTTAATCTGTTTGACTATAATTAATGATAAATGTAAAATGTTTATATTACAGTCAATGGTCAGACCACAAATAAGTCGAAATTAAAATTAAATAAATACCGTATGTGTATAATTGACGTCTAATGTCTTATACTCTTATGTAGTATTTTCTATATTATAAAAATACAATTATAACGCTTGATCACAAGAGTTTAAAATTTTAAATGAAATCAAAACATAAACCTTTAGAATGTTTTTATTATTAAATTGCTTAGGTGATAATGTCGTGATAACTTATCAAATACTATATGACGACAAAGCGGGAATGTATGGTACTCTTATATCACGGCCTTAGGCTTATATTGTGCTTATATGCAAGCGGGAAACAAAGCGACGTAGCCACAAATTTCACTAGTGGTTGCCTATAAAAATTCCTTAATATAATATAGCATAATATTGTATTAAGGGGATGAATAAGCAACCACTTGTGAAATTGATCATCACAGACCTCAGTGTCTCCGAAAAATTCGATGACTCTTCCGTTTTGTTGTACAATATACTATACGTTATATTTTGATCTTATAAAAATAATAAATATTTTATAAACGTCTGAATTAATAGTTTTTATATTAATAAAATAGGTACATCCTTAAAGATGTATAGGTACCAATAATATTTATTTAGACTTTAATTACTTGTCTCATTTAGACTTATTTTGGAACTTAAAAATAACGTCTATTAGGTAAACATAAAAAAATGTATATTTGATCGAAGAAGTGATATAATATAGACATCTAATACACATTGACATGATTGCTGCAGGGGTCTGAGATATTATCATAGAGTATTACTCTATGGATATTATGAAATACCTACTGTAAATCATTTAACAAAAAAAAATGTTTTGTAAGTACCTAATATAAAAATATTAATTGTAGGTACTTGAAACTTTTAAGGTATACTATCATGTATTAAATATTCAATGGCTTTCTCACATTGAATGTTTTAGCAAAAATAAATTCAACTTTTTAATGTCTATAAATATTTAATGTCTAATAGTAAAATAAATTACTTCTATGGAAATAACATAGAAATAAAATATAATATTTAGTAATACAGGCTGTCAGACCGTCTTCGTTTAAAATTATTTTTCCTATACAAATACAATATTAATGGATGAATGATATTATATCATTGAATTTAAATTTAACACCATACATTACAATGACCCACTCGAAACCTACAGTAAAACCACAGAATAGGATAATACTTAATTAAAATAATATTATCATTTATTATGATACTTAAAATAGCGCAGGCAGATAAATCAGTAGACTAATATTATCAATATCTAACACAAAAATATTTTAAAATACACTAATCATTATAATTATTATCCTAGTAGATTCTAATTTCGGTTGTATGTTGGTCTTTTGTCTCTTGGTCGAATTGTAACAGGATAACCATGAACACTTCTCATCAATAAAACTAATTTTAGCTTAATGTCTGTTATTTTGATATCTGTATGTACTCTATAATGTCGCAAAAATGTTGACACAGTGACTTTCATCGACCACATGGCATATTTGGATCCTGTTGTTTAAATTTAAATACATTAGTTAGGTATTACAACGACAATATGCAATGGTACATGTTGGGAGTTTTATATTATTACTAATTATTATAATTTCACAAATTATTACTTTACCTATGCAACCTCTTGGACCACCACTAAAGGGAATAAAGCTATATTTATGACGTTTAGCAACATTTTCAGGGCTGAAGTTTTCAGGATTAAAAGACCAAGGATTTGGGTACAAATCAGGACTATGGTGTGTGCCCATTGGACCTATAACACACGTTGTTCCTTTTGGCAGTACATAATCACTTGAAACTAAAATACAGTTAATTCAATATTTAATATAATATTATTATACTCAGTTGTAATTTTTAAATTCACTCACATATTTTAAGATCTTCTTGAATTTTTCTGAGAAGCAATGGTCCTACAGGATATAATCGAAGGGTTTCTTTTATAACTTGTTCTAAATACACAAGTTTAGTAATGTCTTCAATGGTTATTATTTTGTCACTTTCACCAAATATATCGTAAATTTCATCGTAAACTTTATCCTAAATTATAAATCAAATTTATCAATAAAAAATGAGGTATTTTACATTGTTTTAATTTCTATATAAATATGAGTTAAAGAAATAAAACTGTCTTTTAAGTACAGTTTTTTGCACTTGTCCGAACTTCAAGAATATTTTGTACTCTTTTTTATACCGGATATTATATATTTACTTGGATATCTTGATGTATAGCTAACATCAATAGACAAAAACAGATTGTGACAGCGCTGGTTTCACTGCCCTGTAATTACATATTTTATATATTTTATTGAAAATAGTTTTCATAACTACTAACAAGGATATTATACAAGATATTATGGAAGATAGCAGATATTTACCGCAGTCATCATCGTTACAACCTCATCCCTAATATCATCATCTGAAAAGTTTCCACCATCGTTATTCAGTTGGAACAATATGTCCAAAAATAGTTTTGATTGGTTTTCTGAACAATAATACATTTTTTTAAGAACTTCATAATTTTAATTTTTTATTATTGATTAATAAACTGCTACTGGAAATGTATGTATTAAACAATGATGTTTTAAATTCACTGTTCCAATGAACTCACCATCGGCATTGTCGATTAAGTCTATTTTAGCATTATTTGCTTTTTTTCTCTGTTCAAATTCATCTTTCTTTTCTTTGATCACCTATAAAAATGACAAATACAATTATGTATGGTACTATAGGTAATAACTAATAACAATAGGTAGATATATTATGTTGGGGTTCAAATAGAAAAATTGGACAGGTTTAGAAGTTGTATCACGTTTATCAATCTGATAAATCTATTTCAAGGAACCACGAAATAAGAAATAGATGTCTATTAGTCCGTGCAACAGACCAATAAATAATAATACCTTTTAGTACGACCACTAGTACATCGCCGATGTTTGTATTTTTTTGTTTCATAATAATATTTTTCGAATGAATAGTAGTAACATGTGTTAATTAAAAATGACTGACCAAAAAAGTGTTTTTACAAAAAATATAATTTACCTAGGTATTCGTAATATTACTAAATAAAAATTTAAAATTTGAACAATACAAGTTTATCAAAAATTAAATATGATGAAATAATTATACATACAAAGGATGCAAACATTAAAAATTATGATGTAACGTAAGAAATGAACATTAAACTATAAAGATATAGTTAATGTGTTGAATGCAAAATTAATAATTGTACACATAAATGAAGCTACCTGCCTAATACAATAAAGTGTTTAGTAAATATTGAAGAACTTTATTTCTATTTTTTTCAATGTGCTTAATATATATTAGAATATGTATACATTTCAAAATAATATTTAGACATTGTAAGTAGGTGGTACAATGTGAACATACAGTCTCTGTGAGAAAATATCGACTCATAGACGCAATTATATAGGGTTAAAATTCTGAGAGAGCTAAAGCCCACCTAACCAAACTATTAATTGAAAGTAACCCGGGCGGCTTATATCTAAATCAATAGATCGTCTTGGGTTAATCTAAATTAATAGGTTTGTTAGGTGGGATGTAGCTCCCCCAGAAGTTAAACCCTAACCCCCTCCCAAATCACCATAGTAAATAGTTGAGCCACTGGGTATACTATAATATTATACAACCAGCTATATATTACACCTTATTACCTTGATATGTACTTTTTACAATATCCTATTTCTACTTTGCCGTTACACAAACATAATATGTGTAAGAGTCTAAAAAAACAAACATTAGAATATAGTTTCATAGTTACTAGCTTGTTACGTTATACACAACTAGCATATCGATCCAAAATGATGAACGACCAAAGTGATTGTAAGTGTTTTTTGAAATTCTTAAGTCTAAAAAACATACTTGTAATGGAAAGTGTTTCACTGTTTCGAAGACTCTTTGCTGTCCAGTGAGTTTTAAATACATTGAAAACACTATTTCTGGGTATAACCATGGTTTGAAAGCTCGTATCGAATCTAACTCTGATGTTCTAAAAATAAATTGAAGTGGTTTTCAGTAGTTACATATTTTAGGTAGGTACCAAAAGAAAGATGAAAATTAAGTATTTAGCATAAAAAACACCTATAGAGACTTAATATAAAATCATTTTTTTTAAAGAGTTGTAAATATTAAATCACGTCGTATCGAATAGTTATCAATTTATCATATTTTTTAGTAAATATACAATATGTTATGAAACATTATTCAAGTCCTCTGGACTTTTTACTTCGTATTACATTAAAAGTGCATCGGCGAATTCACACTCATTATTGCTTGATTGAGTGTCAAGATTGTAACCCATAGTAGTTTCTAGAAATAAAATTTCCATTTGTATAACACTGTGTAGATAATTATCTCAAATCATTAAAGATATAGTATTATATTATTATTACTTACGACAAATAGTATCAAGAGCAGCAGGTGCAACGTAGTCCCAGAGATCGAACGGTTGTGTTTCTTTTATTTCTTTCCTAACATTCTTGATAAGAATTTCGGTTTTCTCGTTAAACACATGGAAAAACTGTTCCAAAAGTTTGGTATTAAAAGCGGGAGTGATCATGCGACGATGTATTCGCCATTTGTCCACTGTAATCGTTTTAAAATATTTTGGATTGTATAATGAAATTATAAAAATCTATCTTTATTCACAAAGAATTAAGATTTTAAATTTATTAAATGCATTATAAAATTCGAAATTTATTTAGACACAATAAGTGAAATAACATATATAGTTCTAATCAATATTTTTTAAATTTTTTTCTGTACATAATTTATTGAATCTTGCGCTACACGCGCTAACATGCACTATACAATTTAATACTAAAAACAAAAATTTAAATTCTGATCTATAAAAATTAAAAATAGCCTATTTAATATCTGGATTTTAGAAGACTTTTGTATGTTAAAACATTTATTTAAGTCTTATAATTTTTTTAAATTTCATTATTTCTGTTAATTAAGGTCGATCTATGGTCGTCAAAACATTTAAAATTCAAAAAGTATAATTTAAAAAAAAATATTTTACAAGAATCTTTAAATAGGAACTTGTTAAAATCGAAATATTATTTTAAAAAGTTATTACTTTTCAAATTATTGAGTCTTAGCTACTTAATAAATGTTGAAGTGTTAAAATCCTAAAAATAAACCACTTGACTTATAGATGTAGTTACCCATTTTTTATAAATTCAAATCGTATGAACTTTTGTATTCAACTTACCTGGTGCAGTAAACAAACCTTCACCTACAATATTTTTGAAAAAATCGTACGTTCGGTCTTTCTGAAGGGCCTTTGAACTATTTAAGACAATCTAAAAAAACAAAAATGACAATAAGTGAAAACTACTATTTTTTTTTTATAAATTTAATGGAGATGCTATTAAGTCAACAGACTAATTTTATATTCCTTAGATACTTGCCTATCGTCATAAGCATAACGTATAATAAACGGAAGTATTTTAAAATTCAAAATATTTTCTAATTTATTAAATGTTTATAATTATAGCTGTGAAAAAATTAATTGTGGAAACGTTTTATTTATTACGTAGTTATAACTTATAATATGATTACATTAAGCTTTTTAACAGTTAGCCGTTTAATTTCTTATTTATCTAACCGTTTAATTTAGATGCCATTATAGACTTTTATAGGTATTATATTAATTGTTTTAGAAGAGGAATTACTTGTACATCTTCTGGCTTAACAATGACAACTGAAAAATATGGTCCTAACCATAATCTATATGGCTCTAGATTATAATCTCTGGTATAATCAATAATTTTACTCATGATCTCTGAAAAATGAAAAAATATAGATAAGTGGTACATTACATTTTTTCAGGAATTTATATTACTTTCCGTTGATCCAAGGAATTGATATCCTATTCCGATGATTGGGTACGATAGAGGGCCCGGCATTTTTTTTGAAAGTTTTTGAAAGTGTCTATTATGCCATTTGAAGTAACATGACAACACCACAAGAATAACAACATTTAGGTAAAAAATGATTTCAATCATTGTAAATTTTAAGTTTAAATCCACTGGCTGTATGTTAAACGATAATTCTATTATAAAAACATACAATACAATATTATACTATCTGCGTCAATATATAAGTTTTAACAACAAACATTTAATATCTAAATTAAAAACGAAAAGTATCTGTTTGCAACGATTATATTATTATAATATTATAAAATTATGTTTCAATATTTGTTTTACCTGTGTTTGATACTGAATTGCTATACATTGTCTTTAATAACTGAATGAGACAAAAATAACTAATGGTTTTTATTCGCCAACATACCCTCTTATACAAAATAGTTGAACAGATTTATTATAATCTTTAAATTATATAATATTCAAACTATTATATAAGAATACATCGATCTTTCGTAGTGGGGATAAATAATATATGCATACGTTTAAAATACTAGTTCCTAATTTTAATTATGAATATATAGAATATAATTAAATAGCTATAATTCTTTAAAATATATCTTGAAATACATTTCAACTACTTAAACGCTTTTATTATAATCGTATTCACCTTGTAATATTTAAATTTGATTAAACATTCTATAAAGTAGGTAATCTTCCGTTGAATCTTTAATAGGTACATTAGACAAATGTTCTTTAATATTGGTTCAGTATGATATTTTTTTTATTAAAGAAGAATAATATCAAGTATATAAACTAAGTAAGATCTTAAGAGTACATTTCGTTGGTGTCGTCACAGTTGCAGTCAATACCTTCCCTTATTTAGAATATTATCGCATAGGCTTTTTATTATATTTTAATTTTAAAGTGAGTTATATGAGTATTTTAAGAACTAAAAACAATTTTAAATTTTAAAATATAATAAAAATCCTATGAGATGTTTAGATAATAATCTTACCTTTAAATTTTGTAAGAGGTCAATGCACTCTAATTTTTAAACTAACGGAGCTAAACGTGAAGTGCTGAGCATTCAATTTGGTATGTTGCGCACTTAATACTAGTAAGACGGAGACTTAAAATATTCAAATGTCTATCTAACAACCTCTCAATAATTATCACCGAAACTTCAAGTTTTTATTATTTAATGATAGATCATAGACATATTGAATTTGTGAAAGGTACAACACAACACAATACAACTGAAAACTTGAGTGGGTGTTAAGTGTGCTTTAATATTTTATTGATTTGTTCATAGATCCCGAAAACCAGAAATAAGATATTGTCACGTCATGCATCACTTAGCCACCAAAATGTATTACAAAATTAACAAAATACCAAAAAAATGTCCAAAATGTTGGCATTGGAAACCAGATAAATATTTGTTTATAACTAAAGGTTATACGCAACTGATATTTGAATCAAATTTTTCAATATTTCATTTCCCCCTTCCCAATGGACACTTGACAAATAAATATGTACCTACTACTTACAAACAATTATAATTTTAATTCATAATGTATACCCAATAACAATTCCTGAGCACTCCTCAATAAGTAGAGGGTCGTAGTTGGTCACCACCGGTTTAACCAATAAACATAATTGTAAACAAAATGAAAATATTAAAATTGAATATTAATAATATTTTCTAAAATAATGTACCTTAAAGTATTCCATAAATAATATGCTAAAAAAGCTTTTATATTTTTTGAAATAATGAGTGTTCCTTAATAGAATTATCACGTGTTCTATAAATATTATAAGAAGATTAATAAAATAAACAATAAACATGAGAAATTAAATTAAAGTCTTAACAAGTGTTTAGATGTTAATTTTATAGAAATAAATATTCTTAATTATTTATTAGTTAATAACTGTTTAATACATATATATCAATTAAAAAGTACCTATTTTAAGTACTTACCCAATTGTAGAACCACTACATATGCATAATATACAATAAAAAATGTTACATGGAACTTGACAGCAGAATTCACAAACATTAAAATTATATGAAAAGGACAAAAAGATGTCTTATGTATTCTTTCGTTCAATAACTTTCTTAATAAACCATAACAATTAACTGACATATCTCAATAAAATCGAGTTTATAAGAATTAATAATTATATCATGGTAATTTTAAATATATACTTTAAAAAAACTTATAAGCATGCCAGTAAATATTAAATAATATTTATTGCCAGTCTTAATCCTGTAAAAGAGAGATGGAAAATTGTATTTTATTGTATTAAACAAATATTATTTAAGATTATTATTGTTATTATTACGACAGTATTGTAAAACCAGTTCATGCGTATAAAAAAAAGAGTGACCGCAAGTACCACCATTTTGATGATAAAAATATAAAATTCTTATTTTATTGTCCTTTATGAAAAAGAGAAAATAAATATCCATATCCATAATCCATATTATAAAAGAAATATTCTGTAGCCTGTAGGTACTGTACCAAAAATAGCATTTCATTGTTGTTATTTGTTTAAAAAAATTAGGTTTTCCATAAAAATTTCAATAATTGCAATTTTTTTTTTTTGGTGTTTTAAAATTTGTTACATCTACAACTTGATAAAATTGTCTGTCTGACCAGGCAAGTTCTATAACTATTGAATAAAAATGAAAGTTGAATAAATCTTGAGTCCTAGACTAATTATCATCAAACCGGAAAACAGTAATATAGATAGGAATTATAAATTATAACACCCAATCATACAATTCTCAACTATTAGTTTCTTTTCGTTTTTTGTAAAACATTTTTGTATGTGAATAAAACCTTGAATATTTATTTCAAGGTTCCTCACATATTTGTTACTGGAAATTAAAAAAAAATATTACATAAAGCCAGTAAGCCACATTATTTTATTTAAAGCGATTCACATTGGACCTCTATGTTTTGAAAATTTTATAGTGCATGAAAATGCTTATATTACAATTAATCATGTATTTACAATTATTTAATTTTTATTTTGAGTAAAAATTTCCATTATTTCATATTTTTTTTGATTTTTCCTAGGCTTTTGAAAATCACTGGGAGTTTCCAATTTTGACCTACTAAGATTCATCAAGTCAAAAAAGATACTAAAGTTAAAAATCGAAGTTTTATTTCAACTACTTATCGTGTACACGAAGGTCCACACACACACACACACACACACACAAAAAACACTCACTGTAAAATTAATAAAAAGTTTAATTTTAGCAATAATTTTGGCCACTTTTACTTGTTTAGCTGAATACTCACGAGACGTTGTAACCATAGGTTCGGTTTTCAAAATTGAAATTCTCAAAATAGTCTGACAATTGAGATAATTATTTTTTACATATCCATGTATTATTTTGTTTTCTGGGATGTTTTAAAATATACATAATTTACCCATTGTACAAAATCTTATCTATACGACTGTATCCTTGTTAGATCTTATAATTTCATATTTTTCATATTTTTCATATTTTAAAATATTATATAATAACTATTACCTACATAACCTATAAGAACTTTGTAAATTGGGTAAAAAAATATCTTTGTAACAAACAATATTAATACGTACATAGTTGTATAATTAATATTTTAATGTCTAATTAATGTTTATTGAAGGTAATATTAATATTTTTTTTTTACAAATTAAGATATTTATAGGTATATATTATATAAATCATGATAAAATAATATGATATAAACTATGTACTCTCGGCTACGATAAAAAACCGGTTTGACTTATTTTGGTGGCCTATCGCCTATAGCTATCTATTCTTATAATATAATCTATGGGTATTGTTTGTTATGTCATATTAAGCTAATACATAGATCATAATATCATATACAACAATTAATAAGTATAATAATATGATCTAGTATACTATGAACTAAAATTGAAGGCAGTCGTTGTTTAAGGGTATAGTACTTGTCGAACGTGATTAAACAATTTTTTACCGAAAAACATGGTTTCGTACTGCAATTAATATGGATTATTGAAGGGTTTTACAGTGAAAATACCTAAAAACAATATTGTAGATGAGAATTTATTCTAGAATCGTAAAAAGGCCGATTTTTTTATATTTTTCCAATCGTCCAATATTGTATGCTGAATTAATAAGTTATTTTATCATTTTTATCGTCTAATTATTTAACTAATTAATTCAAATATCTAAAATCGGGCTTTTAAGATCCTCGATAAAATTCTTCCCAACTATGTGTATGAGTATTTTTAAGCGTCTTCAATAAGTCGTATTACTTGAAGTACGTAGCCATGTTTTTATATCATGTGTTTTCACTATTGCACCCTCTTATAACAGCTAGAAATATTTTATAAAATGGTACTGTAATATATCTTTGATTTATTTTTGACAATAATTAGTTGCACCTAAAATCGTCTAATAGTTTTAAAAACAAGTATTAAAATAAATTAACAAATACTAAGGCTATTTGAATATTACTGTGTTTTTGACTAAGTGTTTAAAAAAAATTAAGTTTCGCTCAGCGCTATGTTAATTTTCTCAGCTCATAAAAAGTGCATGTTGTCAGTCTATATTTTTTCATTATCATTGTTTAAAGGCTAAAGCCATCAGGTGCCAAGGTAATTTTGTCCACCAAAACACTCTCAAAGGAAATCGTGATTCTGTACCGTAGAATCAACCAAATTTGATCATTTTATTTTAAGCTTATAGAGGGTAATATTATATCCAGCGCCGCATTAAACTTTGTTTTCCAATATTTTAATCTCAAATTTTAAAATATGTAATATGTCTTTAAAAATAAGACGGTTAAGAGTTTAAAACTTTTTTTTATAAATTTATCTATAACATTATTTGAATAAAATAGAAAATCGGAGTTTAATGGGGCTATTAAGGAGTCTTCTTCTTCTTTTAGATAAAAAATAGTAGAATTTCCCCTGTGAAGTAGAAATAAATATACATCATATAACCCCCCCCCCAAAAAAAAAAAATATAAATTATAAATAAATAGGTGTTGGGCAGTAAATTAGAAGAAAAGTATTATAATGAAGTTGGATGGCGAATAGCACTTGGTGGCAACTATAATATTCATTATAATTTTCAAATTTTATAGAATTGCGGAAAATTTGAAAAACCGGTACCGAGCTTCAGCTATATTTGGCATAATATTTTACACTGGGTGTAAGTTGTTCTGCCTTTACAAGTTGTTTAGGGCGCTGTGCTATTAAGTACTAAGTTTATCAGGAGGTGGTAATTTATTGTGATAAAAGGTAATCGTATTATATAGTATTCAGCACACAGTTTGACAACATTGAACGGTTTTAACGCGTTTTTATTGAAAATATTTCGGGATTAAATGGGTATGAATTCGGGAGCAAATGGGCTATAAAAAAGGTGCGATTGGTGCAAGTGTGCCTGAAAATAGTGTTTTTAATTTTCACTGAAATAAGTATCTGTATATGTATTTGATTATTATTTATCAAGTATTCACTAATGTCTTCGTTATCGACGTCGTAGTTTTATGAAATTGTATTATAAATTGTGTTATTAAAAAAAAATTGATGTTATTATTATTAGCTTCTCATATCTCAGTATCTTAAACTATATTATCGAAACTTGTAAATACTATCGAAAAAATAATCGATTTTAAGTTTGGTGAAAATTAAAATTTGTATGTTTTAGTCATTAAACTACCTGAGATGTTTAAAATAACATATTTTTATTTTGGTGCAATTTACAAACGCATTTCAAAAATGTTGGTTCAAATTATTACATGATATGACGTTTATAGTTTGGATCAATTTTGGTGCAAAATCTCGTGGCTACATCTAATGTTTCTTGAAATTTTGCCTCACTATAATGTCCAGTCATATTTTATTTATATATTTAAAGTTATATAGTTAACATGTAATTTATTTTTAATAACTTTTTACTCTCATCCAAAAGCAACACTTATGTCTTTTAACGAACTTTGCCCACGTCACGCTTTTGCTTAACAGACATAATACATGATACAACAACAACAGTTATTAAGTATCAAGAATAAAGTGGGTTAATTAAAACGCATTAAAACTTGAAATTGTAAACACACAAACAGGAAAAATGAGACTAATCAATAATCGTTAAGATGATGCATATTGCCTATTGTCACGGCTGTTCCGCAATACAGCTGTTCATATAGGCTATACTATTATTATTGGGTTCTTCGATATTTCAGTAATTTTAGAGCACAACATATTTGCATTAAAATGTATTAAATTGTTTGAATACTTAATTTTAATTTTATTGAAGTATCTAAACCCTATATTAAAATATTCCAAGTTAATTAAATATTTAATTATAATTATTAATATTGCTAAATAGGTACACTATACCAAAACAATTTACACATTTTATATTATAAAATAAATCATTAACAAATAAAAATTTTGCTAAATATATTTAGGTTTAAGTAAGATTAAAATAATATGAGAGATCTTTAACCTTGTATCAAATTTTGAATATTTGGATTTTAAAATTAAATGCATTTTTAGCTATAAAATAATTTGCACATTTTTGTGGTTTTGTAAAATGTTGTCAATATTTGAACTTGATATGAAAAAAAATGTACTCATGTATTTCCTATATTTATAAATTGTTATAATAACTACTGATGTGAAACCTTGCATTAATCTTTCAAGCTTTTTCGTTGAGCATATAGTATTTTTTAACAACAGTTTAAAAAAAAAATTGAAATTTTCAAATGCCTATATATAAATATTAAACAGCTTAAAATTAGTTTGAATGTTTTGAAAATTTAATTGTGTATAGTAAATCATAATTTGAGTAATAGAGGAATATCCCGAGTTTCTAATCATTTTTAAATACCTACATTAATATTGAAAATCGTTCGATGAGGAATCGTTATTTTAAAGTAAATATCCAATGTCATTAAAATGTTTAATTCCATCACTCATCAGATATGTATGTGGCTTTCCTCTAATTTTTTTGTTAAATTGCTTTTAAAACAAACTTATAACTATGGATATTGTATACAATTTTCAATAAGCCACAGGTACCTTGGTATGAATTTTCAAGTACAAAATAATTTGGAACATTTTCACGGTTATGACAAATTTTGTCAAACTAATTGTAAATCTAACTTTCAAACGATCATAAAAAATATTGTGGATTAGATCTACACTTTAAAAAAAAAGTTTATTACAATAATAACAACTTATGAGGTTGTTGGTTATGCGGTTACTTGTATAACATTTTTAAGCGTTTCGACCCTGATTAATTTTTGATCATCTATTTAAGTAAAAATCTAAGCATTTTACTAATTAAAAAGGTGTCCACAGACTACAGCACAAAAATTAAAAAAACATTTTATTACCATGTTGGGGGTCCAAAATTGTTTAATATTGATATTGGCCACTTATCATATTTATGTTCCAAGTAAAAAAATTATTGTATTAATTTCTTCTACCATTTAAACATTTTTGAGGGGTCTGGACCCCTGACCGTCCGCCACCAGTTACGGCCTTCATTATTATCATTGTAAAACTAATACATTATTATCGCTCCACTTAGAATCTAAAAATTATTAATCTAGGAATTACAGTATACATTGATTTTAATTTTAGTATAATTTTAAATTCTTATTTATAGATAAGATAAGAAATATGATGAGAGACCCAGGGTTTTAGTAACTTTGTAAAATTACACAACCATATTTTTTTTTATATTTGTTAGTTATTTTTAATTTTAAAATCACCTAATATGTCTACATGTGTAACACCGGTTAATGGTACTCACTGGTCACTTATGACGATGTACTAGTTTACTCAAATCTAGATTTCTTCATAAGTCATCATCACATCGAACACAAAATCAGCTATTCAACAAATATTTTAATAATACTATAGCTTCTCGCTTTTCTCCCTTCTTGTTGTTCTAATTATTGCTGATGTTTAATAGTATATTAGTATAGAGTAAAATACAATTTGTTGACCGACTCAAAATGTAACCGAGTTGGCGCCTCATCAATGTTAGGTACATACCGTGTGGTTAATAATTCTTTTAAAATGAAAACTGAAGTTAATTTATAGAAAATAATATTTAATTTAAATCGTTTAATATAGATGTAAGCCGTATGGTAAATGAACATTTAGGTAATACCTTCCTATATAGGCATTCAATTTTAATATATATAAAGTCATATATTATACTATTGATAACGAATAACTGGAGCTATTTAACTATTTGGTTATTTTTTCATAACTCGATATTATGCGATTAAATACCTACCTATTAATTATTATTTATTTAAATACAATGCTTAGTTATTTATTTGTCAAGTTACTACCAACAAACATTTTTTTTTTTAATTATGTCAGTTCCTTATTATTTCATCGTGATCAAAATATTTTGCATCATGACCGATATAATATTATGGCATAATGAAGTTGTATTTTACAAGTTATAATGCAGTATGAATAGCTATGATATTTTATTTTATGAACAGTTTGTGGGTATCTAATACTATCTACATACTATTATACACTTATCGTAAAAATAAAAATGTTTAAATCAAATTGGCTTGGAGAAAAAAACGTAGGCGTTTATACATTTTTACTGCTATTAATAATTTTGTTTTCCGATTAAATCTAAGTGTCTATTATTTATTGAATTTATTTTATCATTTTTAACTCAAAAAAGTATAATTTTTTTATACCAGTTCAGCTTAAATTATTTAAAAAAAAGTAACTTTAACTTATCTTTGAATTAGTAGTGCCACCGACTTTAATCGTTTATTAATTATTCTTACGAATTATGGTACTTCAATCACACGGTATACACAGCAGCTGCCCTGTCCTTCCACAATGGCACAATCTGCACCGCGCTCGCGGTTGATAACGTGAAAGAGGATATGCGCATTACGGGTCGAGTTGTCGTCACTGCTGGCGCATTTTATATATCCGGAGAAGCTTCAAAAATAAAACGTAGAGTTTAAACACGCGCGCGCGCTCACGTCTCTGTTCTAAAAATGCATTAGTCTTGGCTCACGTCGGTTGAGTGTTGACCATCATTATTAACGCCGGGAAATTATTTTTTAACGAAAAATTATAAGACACGTCATATTTATAATAAATAACGGCCAAAACTCATATTAAATCGTTGTTTGATTATACCACTGATTTAATTTTTTTGCGATCGTACTTACTAATTAGTTTTTTTTGTGACAACGCGGATTTACTTAGACATTTAAATGGCCCAGCTAATAAATTTGAAATTATCCAGGCACGATCAATCGTCTCCGTGGGGATTCAGACTACAGGGAGGCAAAGATTTTGGGACACCATTGCTCATACAAAAGGTAAGATGTAAACAATTCTTTATTATATCTAATTGGTAAATTTTAATAAATTTAGCGATGAGCGTAGTGGTTAGGTAATAGTAATAGATAATAATAGTTGTCTATTAAAAATGTAAAATTTCTCTTGATCACGATCGTAATGACTATTCATTTTGTAGAAAATTGATAATTATACATTATAAGCTAACCTAAGGCATATAATAAGAAGTTATCTACTGCATTTGAGATTTATTTCAGGAAAAAAATATAATATAACAGTGCCAATATTTCATGTACATATTAAAAGTTTAATTTTGATGTGTCTTTAGAACTTTTAAGTCAATTATCAATATTATGTATCAATGTAGGTACATATCTACTACAATTACTATATCATATTCAATCAGATCATTAACTAAACTATTTAAAGATTCAAATATTCATTTTTGTAA
>PVMI01028123.1:0-10227 GCA_008528875.1 Aulacorthum solani
TTCTACACATTTTTATCTGGAATCTCAATAAACTACTCGTATATAATATTGTATATTATCATATCATACATGGTTTTTCGGTGATAAAAAAAACTCTGCGCGTCATCCATACAAATCTCTCAAGTATATATATAAATATATAAAGTTATTCTGTCAGACCGCAGATTTTAATAACAGTGTGTGTCGTCGAAAACGGCACCTCGCCCATAATACGGGTTACGAGTGGGATAAAATAAGGACAAGGGTTTCGTGTATAAACATATAATATTATTATCTATAAATATATATATATATATAGAACCATGTTAAATATATTACATGTGAGGTTCGATTATCTCGATGATGAGGGTGAACCCTACTCGTGTTCAAGCGGCTCTCGCAAATTGAGACGTTTTCAAATTTTTTATGCTTCCACTAGACGCACCCAAAAACTAGCTAATTTAAACCCTTCGAGTGTACCGCACGCAGTGACAGGTGCAGTGACATCGGATAAGGTGCTTGTACATTATTATATACCTATCTTCAATATATATTATATTATCCTCATATATCGTCGACGGTTATTCTTGCCGGCGCAAGACAAACGGCCTTGGTACTTGGGTATTAAGTTTGTTGATAATCGCACACATCATGAGCGATATCAGCTTTCCCTGAGTCATATTATCATAAATTATTACGACTACTGCAATTCATTTTTACACCGTCGCGGAATCTCTAAATCGTAAGCCGTACTCGGTGGTTATAGTTTTCTGGAGTTTGTGAGTGTTTGGACCAAACGGGTAAACCACTCAACTACGTGGGTATGTACCAAGTGTAAGCGACCATAAGTATATATAGCCGTCTATATGACTATACACACTCGTTATTGTTCGACGTCGTGCTGCAGCCCTAAACCAATATTAATCTTAATGACGTCGTTGAAATCCCAGAAAGAACAAACGAGGCAATGAATTATATTTTACTCGCCACAAACGATGTGGCTATAGACGACACGTGCCAAACCTCGCCAAAAGCCCGAGAACGTTTAGGG
Source organism: Aulacorthum solani (assembly GCA_008528875.1). Lineage (NCBI taxonomy): Eukaryota > Metazoa > Arthropoda > Insecta > Hemiptera > Aphididae > Aulacorthum > Aulacorthum solani. The sequence continues at coordinate 1,031 of PVMI01028123.1, forward strand.
TGCAAAACCCACAGACAATATAATTATGACTTGCGAATGTAAAATAGTAACATACAACGTTTAAGAAATATTGAGAAAGAAAATTGTCGTGTATTCGTGAAACTTAAGAATTCCATTTCTATAGGTTATTTATAACGTAATATGTAGGTATGATCGAAGATGCTGCAGCGATAAAGAGTACAATATTCTCATAGCGTGCTAATAGTATAGTATATAATACTGCAGAGGGCGCAACATTTTGTTTAGCCAAAGGCGCAATGAAAGCTAACCGTAACTACAACACCTCTGGCCACACTACTCGATTACAGTATTGTGAATTACACTATATAATATCGAGAGCGTCACTGTTGCTACTCGAATCTATATATATATTCCAGAACTTCGAATTTTATCAACCACATTTAAAAAAAAAACATATTATAGCAGAAAACATAAGAATATTCAACTGCAATTTATAACTTTTTAAAAAATCTGTGCATTTTAAAATTAAATAGTTCTCAATAACACCTGTAACGCTGCCTATAGAATATCATTATTATTCTTAAATGTAATTTAGATACAATTTAAAATTTAAAATGTTTTAAAATTAATCGACATTAGTTGCCTCAAAATATTAATTCAAAATAGGACGAACTAAGGAGAATAAAAGGACAAGAAGACAGAGAAATAGCTAGCTGTGAGAGAAATTGGAGGTAATACGTTTGAGGAATTTAAGGACCTTTGTATTATTAGTAAATATTTTCTATGTATTAAGGTATTGTAGATATCTACGGTGATAAAAATTAATTTTGAAGCATATTTCGCATAACAGAAGAACACCATCCATCCTACCAGATACCACGTCTTGGTCAAGGCGAATACGGAAAAATGTTGACACAATTATGCATAGTAATTTACATATTAAAAATATTTCGGGCAGTACTCCGTCGCGCCCCAAGCGTCTGGCTCGCTGAGTTTCCATACAAAAACCAAACATTTCAAATGGTCAACTGAAGCCCGCTGGCCCTTATTTTAAGATGAATTCGATAAAAAAAAATATTAGTGACGGAATAGTACATTACCCAATTCGGTATATTATTGGAAATCAATTTCAAACGATGCTGCCCAAAAAAATCGATGTCATACTGTATGATAAGATACAGCAAACCACGATTCTCGTTCTTTCTCGACTAAAAATATTCGCTGTATACCTCTGTTAGATTTCGTACTGCCACATCTATTGATGGGCGTTTATAAATTATAATCAACAGTAATAAAAATGCTTTATTAAATTGTCTAGTTGTTGAATCATAATAATATTATGAATGCGATTATCTATATAGTTGGCTTTCGCCGTAGTATTACGTATAGATTGCAATTAATATTTCTTTCGAATAAAATAAGTAAGCCTCCAGTATTTTCATGCCTCAGTGCTGTTTTGTTTAACACTTAGGTTAGGTTAGGTTTTATGTGCCGTCATAAATAGGTGGACTTACAATGTCAATTGTGCAGATCGCTTACATAATATGTTCCAGCATAAAAGTAAAATGAGCAGTTATTACTATTGTTTATAATAAAACAAAATTCAAACATCGATTTGATAATTAACATATTATAAGGTATAGGCACTGCAGCTGCTCAAGAGAATAGATTGATGACTTAAATTACGTGTCGTCGAACAATATTGATTTGTACAGGTATATGTTTTCTTATTTTCTTGGTCTATAATAGTGTATGGATGTTAATGAAAATGCATGTGGTTTCTGAAGTAAACCGACATTACGTTATTGTTCCCTTTTTTTCGGCCGGCCACGAACCGTCACAAACACGAAACAACGATATATTTTCAGTTTAGTTTCGATTACCCGTCGTGTCGGTTCGCTTTTCCGGTCGGGTTAACAATACCTCCGTTGCGGTATATGACACGAAATACGTCATCATCATAACTGCCGACCCGGTAGAACGTCTTATTATGATTGTGTAAAATGCTGATGCAACCGGAGCCTCAGAATTATGTATTGTAATTGCGGCACTGTAACAATAATATCGCTACGATAATAACATTATATTGTATACATATTTTATACACACGGTTCGAGTGTTTTCTTATGGCCGCTATCGGATATGACTAATCCGAAACACGTACGTATATCGAAAACATGTTCCACGATAAACATGTTTGTCTTTCCCTCGACCGGATCGCTCGGTTCGTCGTATTATTTTTTCCATTCGAAAACCGTACACGCTTGTGTGTGTGTAGTACCACCGAAGCTGTGTTTATCCAAGACGCACGGACGGCACATGGACCGTGCAGGACACGTCGTATATATATATAGGTAGATGCACTGGGAATTCCTCTTGCGGCGGCGTGCGTGATTCCCGCGCCCGATCAATCATCGCCGCCGCCGCGTCCCTCCTCTGAAAAAACACTTCACTGTCAAATTAAGCCCATTGTGTCGTCGCTAGAAGACCAAGCGAACGAATAGAGCGTATAGGGCACTGCAATGCTGTGGAACACGACGGCGGCAGAGCTGCGGGGAAATCAAACCGTATTTGATGATATTATGACCATTGATTGTAATAATGTGTAACTATATCTACCTATATTCCACCCACCCGATACGTATTGAAATGTACTGTCAGTTCGTACAATATGATGGGAATATTCGAATCTACCCCGTTCCGGTCACAACTTGCACACGCCGACATTACCCGGGCCTGTCACGACCACTGCTGATCCAGACGTATTCGATACGCCATTAACGCACTGTTTTCGACCTATAATACCGAGCATTTCGGCACCTTTATGTAGAATATATTGTAATGCATCGATATACCTATCCGGAGCTGACAAAAGTCTTTCGTGGAAAATATCGAAACAGATGCAATATGCTGCTAACACGATAATAGCGTATGAATTATACCATAGAGCATATAATGTAGGTACCCTCATCACGGAGAGAAACGTATAATAATATTACTATAATATTCTGCCTCAGCAAGAGATGATGACTAATATTTACTAATAAAAGTTAAGTTATCAAGTATTAACTGCATAATACTGCATACAAATATGCTTATAGTCTATATGGATGATGAACCTGAAATTACATAATTAAAAAAATCTCATTTCTATCCACATAATATTATAATATACCTGGGTCTTAGATCAATATAAATTTAAAATCATGTACTCGCAATAATTACATAGCTCTCAGAATTTTTCGGAAAATCATTAAAGGCTATTTTTAATTATTAATTATATACATTGATATCCCACAGATTTATTTTTTTTTAAAACCATTCATTTTGAATATACGTAAATGATAATTAATTTCAAAGAAAGAATAATATTATTATTATTAAGTCATAACATATTATTTTATTATGATGTTTAGCCAACATGTTTAATGCTATTACGCATGCATATCATGTATGGCAAAATATTATGAATTGTGTTTGATAACGCGTGAAAAAAAAAAGAAAAAAACAATTACTAGGAAAACGCGTAGGTACCTACTTCATCTCTAATCGATCATATCATTCAATTATACCATTATGATGTCTGACTATTAAACACATAACATAATAATATGTTCGTTTATTGTTTGTGTTTAATCAATTTATATGTATTTATGAATAATATATATGTATACATTTTACAAATATTGTTTTTTATAATAATACGATCCTTTGATACGAGCTACCGTTTACCGCGCGCTTGCTCAATATAATTTAATGAAATACGCCACTTCACAGGAGCCGATTGTCTGTCGAACTACAATTATTTCTAATTCGTAATAAATAAAATAATTATAATATTACAATATTAACAGATAATGTGTAGAATAACGCATGCGATAAACAATATATAATATAAATCAACACGGCTCATTAATATTATATGTGCTCGAACGGAAACACTATATTATAATGTATAATAGGTACTATGTACATAAAAAATCGTTGAAATGTGTATATAACGTACATATTACATGTACCTGTATAGAGGCATATACGCGGTTTTAATTGGCTGGGAATTCGTTTTCATTTTTTCCATCGATTTGACATCCGAAAACGATTTCACCATAGCCGTAAAAAAACAAAAATCATCAAGTGCGACGTATATTTCTTCTTGCTGTGTGTGCGAGAGTATATATTATAATATTTCATATCGCGAATACCTACGATATCCATGTCGATATTGAAAGTCGCTGTTTTGCAGCGTACGCAGGGCAAGTACAACCGTTGCAATTTACTTGTGTCTCTGTAGGACCCTCAAAAAAATTTGACCCAAACACGAGTGAATATATTATATAATTATAAAAATAGCTGGATCGGAATTTTATTACAACGTTTTTGGTAGACGAATTCTTCAATAATATTAGGGGTAGATTTCTGTTCTTTTGCCAAAAATTACTAGTAATTAATTTGTCTCGCGAGTCTACGTGTACAATGATAAAAATATAACACCCATCATCACGCAGTCTTAAACATTTTCTTTCGAAGTTCAGATCTATAAATTATGGTGTTTTTGTATTTAAAACTAAGCTAGAGTTTAAGTTATCATAAAAATGATTAGAGTTAAAAAAAAGTAAAATTCATAAGATTGGATTTTATATGAATGTGTAATAATAAACTTTGGGTTTCTACTTAAACATTCAACTTGAAATTATTCCAATAATTCATACATCTTTATCGTCTCATAAAGAACGCTCTCTGTTAGCAACCACGTACTAAGTCGTGATTCAACCAAATGCCAAACTGTTTGTCATCATATCATCTCAATATTTTAAATTTATTCGATTGCATTGTGGATGGGCTGAATTTCAGTAAAAGGACCGATACAATGCTTGAGCTTGGTAGGTTTTTGGCTTCCGATCTGAAACTAGTATTAATACAAAGTTGTAAACCATAAATATCAAAATGACAAAATGCGAAATATATAAATTATAGTATAGGTACGCATAATGCGCCCGAATATCGGATAAAACTTTACGTCGTCGCTTGCAATATCATCACTATTCGGCAGAAACTAATTGTATACCTAATTATAATATTATACGATGTGCATAACAGTATATATTATTATTTTACACACCTGCGTTACCCGAACGTCTCGTCGGTCTGTCAATACCCTTTCGCCGCAGACGGGTGGTCGCGTCCATCCGTTGTCCGTCACACCGGTTTTTAGTTTTAATTACTAATGACTACGTATCATTAATACTACTACTATTATTATTATTATTTCATCATACCTATTATAATATAATTATGCATAGCGTATAATCTTCGTTGCTTGTGATATTATCGTAGGTATTAGGCAGATATATATATATAATATGTATATTATTATGCGTGCCATTTGGCCATCTATACTGTACGTCTTATATTACAGTGTCGTCTGAAGTCAAGTCGAAAGAACGCGATAGTGTGTGACACAGTTTAATGTATATATATATATTACTCTAAAACAGTCGATAGTATCGGACGACTGACGAGCTGTAAACAATTATAAGTTTATTTTAACTATATGATAACTTATAACTTACAATAATGACGTTAATTCATCATCGAATTGACATACATATTATACAGATCACTAACGGGTTTATACAATACAGGCCTATTATATAGTATAATATACAGGTGTCAATATAATTATTTATCGTTTAAGTATACAATTATTATCGTATCACTCAAAATACAAAGTTTTTTATTTTACTGATCAAGTGTGATATGACCTTTCCAGATCTATATTATATTCCTATATGCAAACGTTATTATAATGATTACTCGAATATTATATAATTTATTTAGTTTTGAAGTGTAACGGTGTGTTCGGTTTTATTTTTGTTTTCCTTAATCTTCCACATCGTATACGATTATTTATTATGCATAATACATCAAATTATCACAAACGATACGACGTACTCTATAAGTAAAGAATAGATATAGAGAGGGAGAAACAAACGGAACAAATTCATCATCGTAATACGCGTTTACAGTTAAAAGCGAAGATGAGGTTCAAGTATATATTTGGCGCAATTACCTATTCATTTATTTGTATGTAGAATAATATGCAAACTGCTCATTATCGGCCGTCATTTTTTCGCAATAAAGTGTAGGCATTAATGAAACGTCAAATATGTACGATGTACCATGGGTGCCCAAAATTGCTTAAATACTGAAAATAAAATATGTTTTCTTCGAGGAACTATGCGTACGCAAACCTGTGCAACTATCTTCGACAGCGGTCACCGTTATTTTTTAGTGGGCACATCAAAAGTGTTGTAAGAAATTCTAAAAAAAGGTCGGATGGACTTTAAAAATTTCCCGGTTTGACCGCCCCTGTTAAGCGATAGGTATATACTGGACTAATGCGTTTGTATTTTAAGCTCTATTTCATGAGATAGTATAAATTTATTATCGGGTGCGTAAAATATTATAAATCTCCCGTTTAATAATAATAGTTATTATAATTATATACCGAGAATAATTGAACTTGGAACTCCATTAATTTCACAGTGCTCGGGCGCTTTTTCTCCGAATTGACACATCACCCAACATCATTGTAAATTAAAAATTAATATAAATATTACGCACGTATTCTCGCAATATACAGCTGACTTGGTATACAAATCGAAACCGTCAATAGAAGTCTGTCGATTTTGCTTTCGTAATTGCGATTTTTTATACTATTGATATCAATGTATAATGTTAATTATTATATCGAGGCGATTTGCGGGGACATAACCAATTCAAGGCGGAGGCGACGGTTAGGTTAGGTTAGATGCTGACTCAAATAATATATTATTATTATTATTATGATACGGACATCCATCTGTCCAAAGTATAATATAATATAATTATAGATATAAAAAAATATTATATTTTCAAACGAGCAAAGCGTGGTATCGATGTACGTGGAACGGATCGCTTGAATCAAACGATCAATACATCGATGGCTAAGTGGCCAAAAGTTGTAAATCCCAAACACCAAATTTTGTAGAGCAGTTTTAAGATTTTCGATTATTATTCCACACCAAAGAAATTGTGTTGTAGATTTTTGTTTTTCGTTGCCACGACCGACTTATCTGTAAAAATATTTTGTAGATTACATAAATTATTACTTTTAGGTATGGACATTTCTTTTTAAACTTAATTCTAATGTTTGTTTTCAATTTAAATGGGACTACCTAGTCGTAAATGGCAATACGTTTTCACCTCGGACATCCGAGGTTTTGATGGACACGATATAATTATATCGCTATTGTTCCAGTCCGATTTCGCGGCGATCTCTGGCGAATAATCACGCAGAAGACAAAGCGCATTCGACGGGGACGACGATGCACTAACGCGCTTAGTGCGTCTGTATTGTGTGTGTACACGTTTGTGACAATAACCGTACCTACGGATCCGTCGCATGTAAATATAAAGCCCTCGATCGTCCGCGTCCCTCTGCGTATGCGAATAAAAATAATATATAATACGGTCGGCATAACATTAAATCGCATGTATACACATACTGCGCCCGTGTATAATACGCGAACCGCCGAAATATAAAACCATTTGCAGTGCCCAAAGCAAACACGCCGTTTAGGTTTTGTGTGTACGAAAAACCGTCGCCGTGTTTGTTCGATTCTATTAACCGTGACCTGTTCTCACACGCGCATGCAGCTGGACCCCCTCGGGCCCCCCCCGACCCGATCGCCGCCGACCAAACCCCCTCCCCCCGCCCCAAACACAGGTCTCCTGGCTGCCTGGCTGGCTGGCTGGCTGGCTGTGGTCTATCCCTTCGCGCGTGTATATTTTGTGTGTAGACTTTTTAAATCCCCCGTCGCCAATAAATCACACGGTCCGCAAACATCGCGGTCCCTGCAGCGGGGACCTCTTTCTCTCATTACACATTAATGATATATTCTCTCTGTAAACATTTTTAAATCGACTGTAACTCACGTTTTCGTGCCACCGCCGCCGAAACCCGATATGTGTGTGTGTGTGTGTGCGTGTGTGTGTTTACGCGTATATTGTGATATGTGCCCACTTCGTCGTGCCGCGCCGGGGGGATAAGTGACGTCAAAATATTTGACTTCCCCCCGACCCCACCACTACGACCCACCGTTTATGACACACACCGCAGCAGTGTCCTCCTCGAGCAACCACTCGCCGACAACGGCGAACGACTAAAACCGCCTCTATAAACATCCTATTAAAACAATAATATATACTTTACCTGTGCAACACAAACCGGCCGTATAGGTACACATTTTTAATATACATAAATGGTGTCCCACCATGCATTACCGTGTTTTAATAGTGATAAGGACGGATCTATATTAAAATATGTGTACCTGCCGAAATTGCCGCAATAGGCAAAAAATAATATGTGTGATGTGAAAAATAAATATTATGTCTACTTGCACGTTTAAAAATATAAACTGTAGGAAATATAGTCTTGATCGCGACGAGAACATTATTCGACATATTGCGTCTTCTATACTAGATTTATCATTATTAGGTATGTGCTGCAGGTACATCTGGTAGAATAAATATTTAAATACATATTTATTGAAGAGTCGCGAGATTGTAAAAATGCAAAACGCATTATAGACGCCGAGATAGTGTGCGACGATACCGCCTAGCCTACATATGACGACTATTTTATCGTTGTCGGTATTGTTACGCAAACACAACTTCAAAAGTATTACTGGGCACAATATTATAGCCTACTTGCATTATAATAGGTAATTAATAATAATTATGAATCGCAAATATTTCAGTGAAATTCAGTTTATTAACACGTGACTGCACATTTTGTTGTTGCAGTTTACCCCGAACAATCGTATAATATTATGAATGAAGATATTATTATACATATATTAAAATTATATAAACGTAAAACATAATTATAACATGTTCATACTTTATACGTTTCCTCTGTATAATTAACTCGTCAAATCGATTCAAGCCACATTACCGCTTAGGTAGGTTTACCTGACACATTTAAATGAAAACACAAGTAGGCTAGTATTTTAGGCACTCCAGGTACATTTATAACAATATGCATGCTTACGTACTACATCATCAATCAGTATAATTACCGTTTATCCTTAGATTCGAGTTTCCGGGTGTTACACACGTTCCTATTATATTATAAGCATACAATATGCTATGTATCTATGTATGTATATATTATTGTAATAAAGGTATAGTGG
>PVMI01028144.1:0-14248 GCA_008528875.1 Aulacorthum solani
AATGCATTCATTGCTCCGCTCAGAATCTAAAAAGGCCCAACAAATTAAAATATTATAAATAAAAAGTGAATAATAATTATTAATTTAACAGTGTGAGAGATAGTGAAGTTATTATGCATTATTATTATTAAACATTTTTTTTCTACAATTTTACAGGGTACCTATATTACATCGGGATTTGACATGAGGACATTTGAAGATCATAATAACTTTCCCAAAGTGTTTTTTTATGGAAAATATAAATTTACGATCGGATTTAAAAATGTAGAAAATATAATAGTTGGCTGCTGTAACGCGGAGTTAAATGTTATACGACCATGGGAAACAGCAATTTGATTAAATTATTCAAAATTATGCTTTATTATGATATTAATTTATTGTAACACAATAATCGCACCTTCTCTTTTTTCACACGATAAAATAATTGTCTTATTTATATTCTTTACCCAACTAGCATTAAAATGTTCATAGCGTATGAAATGAATATTTATTTTATTCAAGCAGAATATTCATATCATAATTTTGAATGTTTTATCATTCTTTTATCAATCTGATAATATAATCCAAAAATGGCCAAATGCACCACTTTTAATAATTCTATGAATATGCTATCAATGAGAAATACTCTATAAATAGTTTATACATATTATTCATTGTACTTATATTCATAATTAATAATGGAATATTAAAAGTTTATTCAAAAATATTTAACGATTTTTAATCATATGTTACTTAATTGACTTCTTTTAAATTTTGAAAAGTGAAGTTAAATGATTTACTTAACAACACGTTATGCACACAATTTTATAATGAAAAAAGTACAATATTAAAATGTTTTAATAATAAAATATGTGAATAGCCCAAAAACGTACGGCTAACAGCCCACAAGTTCAGACAAACAAATCAACAAATCACTTGGAACACATGAAATTCACATTTTCAACAAATTTAATTTAATAATAAAATGCTGCATTTGGATTTTAGCAATTAAATGGCCTATTATTTTTGTGGGCTAACTATTATTATTATAAAAATAATGATTTTTATTAATATAATAATACATACATATTTTATCAAATTTATATACTATTACTTGATTTTCTTCTCAGGCAAAGTTTACAAAATCGCAATTTATCATTTTTTTCATAGCTGAGTTAACACTAAAAAAATTTACTTATGGTAGAATTTACATGCGCCCGTCACGTATAAATAGTTATATTCGAATGACACTTCATTTAAGTGTGATGCGCATTTAAAGCTTATAAGTGCTTCTACAGACATCAAAGTTTAATGAATATGACATCGTGTATATTTTAATTCATACTTAAGCACTTGTCGCACACATTTTCTTAACCAAATAATTGTTTAGTAAGTACCTATTGGATCGATGATCGCTATTTATACAATTTAGTATTTAAACTATGAAAACATAAGTGAGTATTACATGGATCACAGAGACGTATGCTATTATAATAAATATTACTTGCAAATATAGATAATTGTTAAAACAATTAAATATTTACATAAGTTAACAGCTGATCCTGTACGGTGTTGCCTTTGACAAATGAAATAATGCTACTGAATTTTTCGCATCTTGAGCTCCTTGTAGTATAAACTACACAGTAGGTACACCTATTAGAAAAAAAAACACAATTTGGGTAGATCTGAACAAACATTAATTATAGTTCTCAAATTATGTCCAATCAAAATAATTATTTTAGTTTTTCGCGAGGTAACTATTAAAATTAAAATTTCACAAACACTTTCTTGATGTGCCTATACATAGAAAAAGTACATTCGTTAAAAATATCAAATGAACCGGTTAGTCTGTTTGATTTCATATTTTATTTTATATATACAGATTTAATTTAACGACAAGAATTTTTTTTCTCTATAGAATTTGAAATATTATCGATGTTTCACTGAATTAAAAAAATATTAAATTAATCATAACATGATAGATACTTATCGTGTAAAGTATCGTCAAATTAGGTATCAAAAATATTAAATTCCCTCTATACTCTTTTGTAATTTATGCCATTTTATTAATAAAAATATTCAATCTAATTGAATGGTTTTTTATTGATTCACTAGGATATTATACTTTTTCAAACACATAACGATATTCTTTCTGTAATAAGATTAATATATATATATACATAAGTACAAAGTATACGCATCTATTTCCTATGTAGAAATGTAATTTATATTTTATGTATGTCAATGAAAATTTATTATTATATAAAAATTAATGTTTACTAAAATATGAAGATTATTAATTTTAAATATTCAAGTTTGGCACAAAAAATGTTTTTTGTTTGAGGTAATAAGAAAATTTTAATAAGTACCAAAACTTTAAATTTTATCATTTTCATATTTCTATTTTATTTCAAATATGATAGTGTATTATAAGTATTAACTGTGGAGCAGCTAAAAAATAGTACTGAATAGCAGCCATGAGGTGTAAAATATATTAATAGGTAGGTACATTATTAGAGCGGTTGATGTTCATAAGCTGTAACTTCTAAATAGTCTAAATATTTCCTGAAGTATTTATATTATAATCATATTTAATATCAAAATATATTAAATTGGTCCTGATTTTATACATATTAAAATGTTAACTGAATCGTAAAAAATGAGTCAAAAAAGTTATATGTGCTTCAATTTCATTAAATAAAATCGTTGATGATGGATAAAAAACAAAGATTAGTTAGCCAATAATATATAAAAAAGAATGTTTGGGAACTTAAAACATAAACATTCTGACATTTGTTTAACGCAACAATATAGGTGCAAGCGTTGCTTTTGTTTATAAACTCAATTTTGTGGACGTTTGAACTTGAAAAGCTTACAAAAAAAAGTTGTGCACTGTTTATGTATTCTAAGTTTTTGATTTAATTAACTGTAGATAAGATATCGAAAAAATTATGAGAAATCTTGTATTAAATTATGAAAGCTTCAACAGTTAGTTTCTAAAACAAATGATTTTTTTATTAATATAAATATTATTCACATATCTACAATTTTAACATTTTTTATAAATATTGGCCTACCAATCATAATAATAGTATCTCATCATTATTATTTTGATATATTGTATTAAAAAACATACTAAAAAGTAAAAACATAACAATGATAAAATTGTATTTATAAGTGTTTGAAGACAAAGACATATATTTTTTCAACAATTTTATATTTTATTATTATTTTATATTTAATGGTTTTGGATTTTTGGATTTTATTTAAGGAGATTAAATTACATGTAACTTTTTTAACTCATTTTTTAGGACGTGGTTAACGTTTTGAAGGGTATAACTTCCGGACCAATTTATTACATTATTAGATTAAATATAATTAATACTTCAGGACTATTTAGAGGTTACAGCTCATGCACGTCAACTGATCTAAATGTATCTATTAATATATTTAATAACGCATGGCTGCTATTCACTAATATTTTTTAAGTGTTCTACAGTTAAGACTTACGATACACCATATCATCGTTGAAATAAAATATTACTATGAAAATGATAAAATTTAAAGTATTGGTACTTCTTGAATTTCTCTCATTATCTCAATCAAAAAACATTTTTATGCCGAACTTGCCCATGGTAAATTAATTCTCTTCTTGTTTTAATGAACATATATTTTTTATACAATTATCATGAAATTGAAATGATATACATGAATTACAAATTACATTTCTACATAAATAGATGTTTATACTTTGTACCTAAATATTAATCTGATTACAGGGAGAATATCGTGTAGTATTCGAGAAAGTATATCCTTGTGAAACAACAAAAAACTATTCAATTCAATTGAATATTTTTATCAATAAATTGACCCCAAGTACAAAAGAGTATAGAGGGAATTTAACATTTTTGATACCTTTTGACGATACTCTTACAGTAAGTACCTATCATGTAATGATTAATTTAATATTTGTTTAGTTTAGTGAAACATCCATAATATTACGAATCCTCATAGACAAAAAAAAATTCTTATTGTTACACTGAATCTGTGTATTATATACCTAAAGTATGAAATAAAACAGACTAACCAATTTATTAGATATTTTTAACGAATGTACTTTTACTATGCATAGGCACACTAATAAGTATCGGTGAAATTTTAATGTTCATAGTTACCTCAAGGAAAACAAATATTTTTTGCTTATAGAAATTATTTGTTAGAGATACTAAGGTAGTTATTTTAATTTTATATAATTATTTTCGTTTTTAGTTTATTAATTTAGTATATTATGTTTTATTTATTTCCGTTTTAACTTTATGTATGTTAATTAAAACTTTATATATTTAGTTTTAAAGCCCTATTAAAAACTATTTTATTTATATTATGGTGTATAGGTAAGTTGAAAATTTTTAATTTCTATTGAATTGTACATTGCCATTGTTCATTTTACCTAAAACTAATAAATAATTTATTTATAGCTTGATTTAAATCTAGCGTCTTGGGGTTCAACTGGTGGTTGGATACCAAATTCGAATTCTTTAACAACAAAAAAGGCATGTAGTATTATGAAAAATCTGGGAGGGAACGCATGGCTTACATTCATAAAGGGTTTTAACATTCCAACTCATAGCTGTCCACTACCTGCGGTAATGTATAAAAGCATCCACTGTGGATGTATATTGTTTAATAACTTGCAAATGGTAGACTTAATATTTTTAAAAAATAGATGGACACGTGGGTACCACTCTGGTGTAGTTGTCGATTATATCATTGTAATGCATACGTTAAATTTGAAATATGTGATAAATTATTGTATACAAGAAACTATTCTGAGCAGAGACGGTGTGTCAACCTAACAATAGACTTGAATAAATCATCTTATTTAAAAATTAAAAAAAAAAAATAGCAAAAAGCTAAACATTTTTCATAGTTGTAAATAGTTCAAAAAGAGCGAAAATATTTTGAAAATGTTATGTGTAGTTTACGAAAAATGTTAATATGAAAGTTTGTAAAAATTAAAAGTATCTACAATCATCAGTTTTTGAGTAGATACCAAACACCGGAAAATGAAATTTATTTTGTTAAGAATTCCAAAATTGATTTTTGTTTTTCCGACTATTTCAAAAATTAATGGAAATGTTCAAAGTTGAATTCTGAAATACGCCAGTTATGAATGTATTTTTTTTTTTTGTAAGGCACACTAAGAAATTATTTGTGAAATTCTAATTTTTATTTGTAGTTAGCTAACGAAAAAACAAAATTTTTTTGTTATTTAAAGCAACTATATTGTTTACAAAAAATAAAATATTTACTATGATTAAACATAATTTCAAAATTATAATTTATATTTTTAACTCCAAATTTTCAACTTCGACTTTTCAAATACACCAACTAGATTCCCTTTCTTATTAAAAAATATATTGAAGTAGAAAATCAAGTATAACTTTTACTTCCGTAAAAGTTGAGGAATTTAGTTGAATCTAAAACGTTATACTATGCATTTCTGACATATTGTTATACTATTTTGGAATAAGATTAATCTTTAAAGTATATAGACATAATGAAAAATTGCTGAGTGCGCTCTTCACCATCAAATTATTATGTTTTTGTAAAAATTAATCTCCACATTTTTACAGGGCACATATACAACATCAGGGATTGACTTGAAGCAATTTGAAGACAATAACTTTCCCAAAGTATATTTTTATGGAAAGTATAAACTGGTGTATAAAGCCAATAATGTTAAAAATATATTAATAGGCTGTGAAGTTGTGGAGTTTAGTCTTATACGACCTTGGGAAACTCCAATATAATTAAATTATACATAAAAAAAATAGTACAATTTATTATTGACTTATTGTTAAACAATAATCACATCCTCTCTTTTCTTGAACAATTAAAAAGACTATTATACTACCTGATGAATATGACAAGATAAAAATATTAATACACATGATTTCGTGAAGACACGATAGCTATTGATTAGCACCTCTGCAGCATAATAAAATAGTTTTTTTTACGACTATATGAGTGAAAAGTAATATTTATTATGTGAAAGAGTCTGTTGGTCTGTTATTTTTAGCCTTCTAGCATGATTTCCTTTCCATTTCTTGATTACCTAATTTAATCTGTATTGTATTTTTAAATAATATAATAAATAACCTTAACTATATAATTTAATTTATACAGTCTTTAAAAAGCTAAAAATTGCAAAACTATCTGTTTTTTACCTATATAAAAATGAGAGTTATGTTATCTTTTATCTAGATTATTTTTTATTTAATTGACTTGACATTTTCATCCTACGTACATAATAATATGGATATATAATTGTGATTTTCTGTTCTTATAATAGAACGCATTTATTTGAGAAAATTGAATCTCATGTAACTTATTTTGTACCATTAAATTTAAATGTGTACATTTGTTATTTCCGGAACAATTTAATAACATTTTTCCTGTTGAAAAATTATAATTATATAATCATACTTCCGGAAATATTTAGAGGTTACAGATCAAGCAAGTCAATACCTCTAATTATATATCAATTATCAATAACATATTTCATAACTTACGGATGTTATTCGTATTGTTAATATTGAAAACTATTTTTTTTATATAATGATACAATATAATATAAAATCGTTGTTAAAATAAAATAACATCGAGAAAATGATAAAAATTAAATTGTTTTGACCTTTACTATTCACGTGCACAAATTGTCTATGACCTTTTTACATATGTTCATATATTAATGTAACTACAGGGATAATATTGTATTGACCAGGATGAAGTATATTCTTGTGAATCAATAAAAAATCATTTAATTACATTAAATTAATATTTTAGTAAAAAAACATTGATAGTATAACTAAAATTAAAGTTTGTTGATGTATAAGAAGAAGTCCTGATTGGTAAATAGACCAAACTAACAAAATGATTCGATTGAGATTTTTAGGAAATATACCTACTTGTTGCCTATTAGTTATCACAAAAACAAAATTATTAGATCTGTAATTAAAAAATGTGTGATGTATTCCCAGCGACACGTTAACATTGTTACATAGTATATCATAATATGCTATAAAAGTGGCTTGTACATACTATATACATGTGTATAGTGGCTCATATATTAAACAATATGATAAAACATATAAAAATAAATATCATATACAATAATTTCAATGAATAATATGCTCTTCATTACTTATTGGATTATATCATTATAGTAATCAAAGTATGCAAAGTGAAAATCATAAAATTTTTCAATATTATAATATACTGTAGTGCTTTTAAAATATAACTTAATTTCATTCATTCAAAATTCAGCTGGTTTTAAAATTGTTTTATTTTTAATATTATTAATAAATATCTCTGAAACGGCTATTTTCGAAAAGTTTTATAAATTAAAAAAAGATTTTAAAGAGTTTTAGAAATATTTTTTTAGACCATAAGGTTAAAACGTAAGCTATTTGTCATACATTACAATTGAAAAAACCGAATTGTGTTTTGAACTAAAGCTAATATTTTTTTTAACAATCCTACAGTGATGATGGTTTAGACTTAAAGAAGAAAAATTTTGCTGGGTCAGCAGTCTTTGACAAAATGTACAGTCTTAAATATTGTCGTTTAGACCAACAGTGATGATCAGCATGGTGGGACAAGGTAAACGAACGCATAACACATAATATTACTATAGTTGTTATATTAAAATATTAAATTATGTTTTTGTTTAAGGTATAATTTATTGAGAGGGAAGACTTAAGTTTAAAATTGTTTGGGGGGCTTCAATGTCGTGACTTTACAACTATTAGGTACACCTAAACGGGAAACATATAATAATATTATACCAACGATGTTTTCACTCAATCGTACACGCATATTATTTTTGTACCATTTATGTTCTATAGTTACCTCTAAAACGTGCATAATCGTATTTTGAAAAACTTAAAACGCGATTACCGTCATACTTTGCAATAATATGATTCAAATGTGATATGTATAAAACAAATTATCGTCTGAGACGCATATAATTTTTTAGTATCTATTCTATAGTCCCTCCTACGATTTTTTATCCACTTTGTCCATACTGTTTGGGTAACAATTTATAAACGAATTCAATGAATGTGTGGTATTTTAAAGATAAATATTTTTAGATATCATACACATTAATCATAGTTATTTTTCCCAACACTTCACAGATAGATTATGTACAATTTTTATCTATATACTAAATATAATTTCAGTTCGATTCAGTTTTGCACACATCAGAAACGTACTCACACGAAATGTTTGGAAAACTACAAATGTAAGTGCCATATATTATTACAATATAAGTAGTTGTATTAATAGACAAATATGTAAGATATATGATAGCTGAAAAGTATATGTTATATGATTATGATATTGTCTAAACTATATAGAACGGATTCATTATGTGAATTCACATTTTATGATAATTAGTTAATTCGGCAATTTACGTTCTTTAAAAAATTGTTCTAATTTAAACTACGTTAATATGTTTTGAGGTATACAACTGCAACTATTTGGAACTCTTACTTTAAAGTATTTCTATTAAATTTTATTTTTTCTATACACTATCTCTACATACGTTATAAAAAATTAAAAATAACATGGCTAAAAATTGACCATAATATTAAATAATTAAAGACTTTATATTCACTGTAAAGACTGCAACTGATTGGAAAAAAGATATCAACCCCTATTATTTCAAATTAAACATTTTTTTTTTTTTTTACATTAAGTTTTCAATGATATTTTTATGGTATACATTTATAAAAAAATATTAATGTGTATAAAAATATACTATTAAAAATAAAAATAAGTACTTTGTACGCTATTATAATAAATATGTGATTTAACTGTAAAAAAATGCACAGCGCGCTTTATCAACCGGCCAATTCATTATAAGAAGTAAAGGATGAATCTTGGGGATGACGAAATCATTGGATGGAACTCTCCGTTTCAATTCGAATTACAAGAACAACCATCATGGTGGTCCAAATTTATCGACAGATTTATCCGTTTGAAAACTACATTTTGGAACAGGGGATATGCTATAGTTTTGCTTGGACTTATTGGTAAATATTATATAGCAGTATGTTTTCGATAAGAATGTATCCCACTGATGATGACCATGTCAAATTAAATATTATATAAAATATTACTTTGTGTTATCAGTTGCTAGTAAATTTCAGATGTTATTTACTCTTCAACTGCCTATTAGAATTCAAACATTAATGTTCAGCTAAAATAGAAAAGTGTGAATTTTCTTTATGAAAAATATCTAATCCTCACAATGCATGAACTCTGTTACTTTTTAAGTATAATATTCTAATAATACGCATTTTAATAATTAATTGGTTAAAAGGTAAACAGTGCTTAAAATATTAGCTTGTATTTATTATAGCTGAGTTCATATTGATTAATGCCTAGGTAATTGTAATTTATTAGCTAGTTATCACTCGTTTTTTTTTATTTTGAATTTATCCATTTTGAAGATACGAAAATATATAACAGGCGATATAATATATCTAAACATGTATAATATGTGTGTATCAGTGTACCTATAGTAAGTATGGTGTTAGTACCTACACTTACCCATCTTTTTTTCTAAGATTCGAATATAATACGAAAAACAATATTAAATCATTATTGAAATAATGAAAGTATTTTTTTTTCTATATCTATTATAATGGGTTTTTATAACTTTGTCGAGGTGATCTGGGATTTTATATTCTTCTCTGGTATTCTGTAAATTTGACAATGGATGAATATTTAGATCAAATTATAATATGGATGGAGCTATGTCTCGATATTTGAAGCACATACAAGCGATGTGTCAGATAGATGTGCTATCTGCGCATGAGTGTGTAATGTGTATACTGTCGCATGTTTATGCTAATAACTGCATTGTCCCTGGGAGTTCATGAGTGATAATTAGTGATACAAGTGATTATGAATGATAAATGATAAATATGTAACTAGTATACTCGTACATGCGCAGATAATGCATCTCAACGAGAAATTCGTTGCTAATATGTGCTTCAAATTATTGTTTACATAAACGAGATGGAGTGTGGTTCCATGTCTCCATTCATAAGTATATGATTTAAGGATGAATATGTGTTTAATTGTGATGGTTAAGTTGCAAGAAGAACAATTCGGTGGTTCGGTTTTTCCCATCAGGTGTCCACGAGTGATTCTCGTGTGGTTAATTACTTAATTGTAAGTCTGTTTAGTATGACCTCTTAATTTTCGGCTTAAATGATTGGATTTTGGGCCACAGTATTGGACTTAGTTCACTGTAAAAATCTCTCTATGTACATAATAACTTTAACTTAATTGTGATTATAAGCTAATAACCATGCAGTTGATGCCATAACAATAAAAAAAAGAAAAAAAATTAATTATTATAAGTTGGAAATAATTTATGAAATTTGAAAATTACATAGTAGTTTGTATAGAATAATCAATAATGTCAAATATTCTCTTGATTAATTCGATTTTTTTTTATAGGGATCACCATTTCGTGGATTCTATTTATTTTTTATCCAGGTGCGGTTTTTGTGTATAATGATAATAAGAAAAAACAATTTAGTGTAAGTAGGTACCTACTTGCAGTTTTAATATAATAATCATTATACAATATTAGTATTCGAATTTGAATTACCTTTGATACACCAGTGCACGTATCAAAAATATTAATACTCGATGATATCTAATTTGTAATTTTAAATTTATCCATTTAAATAATATAATAATATATTGTTATAATTACAGATTCATATTTCCGATCATAATTGCTCATTCTACAAAAAAAGTGGATATTTTATCGGGTTAATACCTAGCGGTGTCTTAGCCACAGTTTATCCTGCTCACAAGTAATCGATCGATACTCAAATATAATATCGTTTTAATATATATATTGCTAGGATTTATATGCAACATAAAATATATTATGTACATTTTTCTAAAAAATATGCTAATATAATATAGGTATAAGGTACGCAATAAAATGTCTACTTTAAGTATAGTGAAAAAAATTCAATGTTACGAGTTCTGACAAAAAAAAATATACTACAAGGCATTTAATACTTTTCTCATTAGTTCAAAAATATGCAAAATAAAAAGTACTTTACTAGCTTCTATAGTAGCCTTATTTGGCTATACTTTATTATCCGGTTAGTAAGTACAACCAAATTCCATTATTCCGACGTATGGGTGCAACCACTGCAACCTCATATACTTATAACAAACTAACGTAGATAAATCCTAGTACTATCGGCACCACACCTAAAAATTACCATGATGCGATGTAGTGTTATAAACATATAATGATATATTTCAGAATTTTTGGGGTTTCCATTCTCTTATTTTCGATTGGTCATTTAATCCTACTCATGACTATGAAATACTTAAGCGCTTACATGCATTGTTTTACACAGTATTACATATCAATGGCAATGGTAAAAATAAAATTCTTCACTGTGATGTGTGATTTTATAGTACAAACTACAAAGTAATAATAGTGTGTGGGTATTATTAACCTAGGCGACGATTATTTTGTCAATTCACGGAACTTTGGTACATTCAGTCTCACTGAACAAACAGTCAATACGTCATGTTCCAATAATATTGTGCTGGATGATATTTAATGGTGGAAATCTTAAACTTACTTCAGCCAACGAAAACAATTTATTTTTTTATGCGGCGACTCTATTGTTTGGTAGATATACTCACAATTAAATATTGATGCTATACTCTTGAATATCAATATAATAACCGCAATTATGTTATTAATGTACTAATATGCTTCTTAGGAGTGATTGGGTTGTTGTGGTATCTTTATTGGCTGTACGCGTTCCATGGAAATCGACCTCGGATCTCGAACTCGCGACATTCTTCTAATTTTTCAGACATTCCGTGGAAATCGATTTTCACTTCAAAGCCCTTCCTTGCGATTGCCTTATTATATGCTTGTGATGTTCAACTTAATCAAACAATTGATAGTGTTGTTCCCTATGAGGTAAGTAATTTTTTTTATAAATTATGAAGGGCTCATATTTCTGTTTTAACGAAAGCAATATATATTATTCTGTGTTTATAACATTTTTGTCCACACAGGAAGAGTTGGAGTTGAGAAAATACACTGTAATGTTATTGGTGCTCTTTGTCGTCCTGGTCGAGATAATTCCAGAAATCACTGTATCTATTTCCACCATCAGTGTCAGAAAGTTTTGGAGCTGCTCATATTTTAGTTCAATGGGTATATATTTTTTCCTGAAAGCCATTTTAGGCTACAGTCTAAAAACAAATGTAATATGGTATCGTATTTTAAAAGAAATGAAATATCTTTTTGTTTTTGGTAAGTCTAAAGGAATGGGAAACATACAATATGGATACTATTTTTCGTATATTGTTATAAATCTAAATAACATTGTTTCTTATAGGATTTTACTTAAACCATTTGGATATCGCACCAAAATATGCTAGCTTACTTTATAGCTTACTGCTGTCCATAAATTGTATTTCTAAGGTTTTGATTGAAGATGTCGTAAATATTTTATTCAGTTCTTGGGTAATAAAATTAAAAAACTTTAAATGTTGTATTGTTATCAAACAAAGTTAACTGTTAAAACCATTTCTCATTATAGGTTCGTAATGAAGTCGAAACTGGTATCTTGAAGGGAACCATATATTTTGCGGTGGCTGTGTTTTATGATATTTTTGCTTCGGCAGAAGTACAACCATGGGCAGCAGATGATCCAGTTCAAGAAAATCAACAAATGATGATTGAAAATCAATAATTTTAATAATTATTAACCATGTGTAGGTACATATTATAATATAATAATTATGCATTGTAATAACATGATTACTATTATATTATTAAATACTTTGTATGTTGTTGTATGATGGAAGGTTTGGTGACCAAATATTATTAACCCAATTTATGTATGTTCTAATAACATCAGTTGATGTTAAACGATTATTTTAATTTTAATTTTTTACTAATTGCCTATTTTTTTTTTTTATTAAATAACATATTTTAAGTTCGGTAAAAAGTTTAAAAAATTAATAGAAGGTTCCTCATATTATGTAATTTATTCTTAATTAAAAAGTTTGTTTGAATATCATGTTCTGAAGTTTAAAATGAAATTAGTTATATAAGAAAAAGATTTTTAATTATTTTGTTGTAAATTAAAAGTGTTATTCGTGGAGACACGAAACTTCAACGTATATTATTATATTTGTTATACCTAATATTTGTACATTATGTCATATTTTAATGTACCTACATTTAGATTAATTTTATGATGTTGGCTATTTACTTGTAAAATGTATGTATACAATCGAATACTTATAAACTTAGTATTACAGTTGATCGTACCATCACCAAAAACATTTTCAGTGTTACTTTTAACCAAGTACTAATTGAGAGAGTAGCCATCAATGTATAGTATGATATTTTGACCTCTAGATCTAAAACATGTAATGATCATTTTTTTAAACTAATCGCTTATGTCGGTACATTATTATACATTATTTTATTAGATATATTTGTGATTATAAAAGTGACTATTGAATTTAATAATAGAAAATCATTGTATAGGATAAAACGATTCTGAGAGAAGACTGTCAGCTATAATATAGGTATATTTTATGATATTATTGTGATTAAAGTAATTCATATTAATTTTACTCTATAACAGGTATTATGGTACTACAATAGGTTCAATTCATTTTTGTCGAAAATATTGCATTTGAAATGTCATAGTGAGTATAAAACATAATAATATACCTACTCTAAATGTTTCAAGTACAAATAATATTTTTTAAATAAAAAAAATATAACTAAAATGGTTTTTATATGTAATTTTGTCCTAACTTGAAATAACTAAATAACTATAAAAAAAAAAAACGGTTTTCATATATTTTTTTGATTATTTGGTTGCATAATAAACTACATAAATGTAAGTAGATTTTTATAAAAAATTACATATTTTTTAAAAATCTTGTTATTTTAATTTAAAATGTTTTTATATGCGTTTTTATTTAGCCATTTTAAAATATGAAAAATTTATATTTTCTTTATTTTTTCATAATCATCTAGGACTATAGTTCAAATCTAGTAAAAAAATCATCGAAACTTCTTAATTATTTTTTAGTCCTGAACATTTGATATAAGGTTAATCATTAATTGTTCACACAGACTCTTAAATGCTCCAAAGTATACGTATTTACA
>PVMI01028162.1:0-11395 GCA_008528875.1 Aulacorthum solani
AAATATAAATATAATATAAATAAATATTTTCAATATTTTCAACTTACTTAAATCTGTCTTGCATATCTGCAACTCTTTCTCTAACTGCTTGAATGAAATCGTCATGGCCGGCTATCTGTGAAGTCACAACCGAAAACTGATGCCACTTATACCTTTCCAATATACTCAACATAGCAGCTGTCTGATGCTCTAACGACGGTGCCAGTTGAAGTTGTAGACTGGACCTCGAAGCTCTCTGAAATAAAATTAATTTTTCTCCTTTCAATATAATGCTGTAGCCTGTAGGTATAATATGTTTGAGTTTTTTTGGTATATATTTATAAATTCTGAAAAAAAATATTGAAATTAAGTCGAAGAAAATATTTTAGAAAAATGTTATCTGTCAGTCGCATTCAGCAATCTCATATAAGAGTGGATTTTAAAATGGAAATATGAAATGTATTTTTCCTTTTATTCGGTGTTGTTGAACCTTAATACGAAAGTTCATATACGATTATTTTTTTTTTTATCATATAGGTTAAAGTTTTTTTATTTGAACAAATATTATTATACTTAAAAATATCATTAAACCATAGCTAAAATGTTGAGTTGCATTCAGTTAAAGTGTATACTTAGTGATTTTTATAAAATGTTAAATACAAAATGTCTCACGAAGTTTTGTCAGTCATCGTAATCTAAAACACTCAATATATGTAATTGGTAATTACTTTAATCTTAGAACATATTAAACGTTAAAAGAAAATTATCCCCTGAAACAACCATGTAGGTATTACTACAAGAACAACATATTTTCTTTTGAGAAAACGTGAAATTAATTTTAAGACAACTTAATATTTAACAAAATAATAATATACACTTTTTAAATTAATGTTCAATTTGTATTAAATAAATATATATTTGGATAGTCTGCATAATAAATTAATAAAATGTTATAGGTGTCTATAATAATAATTAATGTGTTTACTAATAACCAATAGTTAATAAATATTGATATTAGAATAAAATAGATAAAGGATCATAAACGATGGACAATGTTTAGTATACCTATGCAACATTACTATTTCAAATTAAATTTAAAATTTAGGTTTATCATAATACGTCTTACCTTCTGTTGAATCGAATGAAAATGCTTATTAGGTAAAATATTTTTTCGTTCATCATAAGGTATTTGTATTATAACATAAACCTTACAGCTTTTTATGTTTATTAAATGTATTTTTAAGAATTCAGTGTAGATGTCAATGGTTTTTTTTAGATGACTACATTTTTTCACTGTAGAAATGGGGTGGAAATGTTTGTGTGTTTGGTCATGAAAATTCAGCAATTTAGAAGAGTGCAAATAATCTATTAAACTTGTAAGAACGTAAAATGGTTGGTTTTCTTATATCCCATCTCAACCTGGATGTTGAATGTATTAATATATAGCTTGAGTTGGGTACAAATGCACAATAGATTCTAATCCTTGTCAATCAACATTGAATATTAAAGGTGGATAATAATAGTTATGATGCAATGTATCAATATTACAGATCAGTTTGATCATTCATGATGAATTCTAGGTATTGTGATTTATTTACGTACCTGTATCAAACATTTTTTGGCACAAAAATATACGTCTAACATAACCATAATATGATAGCTGTAACATTACACTGAACATAAATATAATAGCATGTTGTATAGTTATATGCAACTTTCTTTTATTTACATAATATAAATACATATTTTTTTTTGAAAATCAAGATAATTGTTCCTCTACTATATGGAAATATTAGAACTATTATTGTGTTTGCTATTGTCATAAAAAAAAAAAAAAAATGAGAGTTATGATTATTCAAATATAAAAAGTATTTCAAATAGAATATCGTAGGTGGATGCCAAAATCTATCGAAGAAGCTTTCAAGAAGCGTTGACCCCTAGTTATTAAATTTTTACTTATCGCTTCTATACAAATATGAGCGTTTTATTAAATAAAATCATAATCTTACAAGAAATTTGTCATTCGTAAAAGTTCACATACCTTTCTTAATCAAATATTCAAAATAACTACTAATTAATAAGAGAAAATTTAAACTTAATATAATTCTAATTTAAGGGTTGAATACTAAAAAATCTAATAAGTACCTAGTGATTATTGTTAGTGTAAATAGTATGTATCAGAGTATGTGCTTTATGGTGCTTTCTCATATTATAATAAGATTAACAATGAGCTGAATATTTAAAAATATTTACGTGGTCATATATCTATACAGATAAACTTTCATTTGTTAACGAAAATTACCTACCTACGTGTTATTTTCACATCACTTCATCAAAGATATTAAGTGGATTATTTGGATATTATCGAAAACTGTGTGCTGTAAGCATCGACCCTGGTTAGGTAGTTGTAAAGATCATACAATATTCATTTGGTAGAATGCTGGATCGCATAAATTATAAATGCTTATTTTATAAGTCATAAAAATGTATACCTAGGTACCTATCTAAACCTCGAGGGTCATGTAATAAAGTTGACCAAGTAAATTTAAAATTATCAGAAATCAAATATAAGTACATCCGTATATACCTAATATATTATATTTTAAATAAATCAATACAAAGTAAAACAATTAAAAAAATATTTTGAATTATACTAGATGGTCTTAAAAAAAAACTACCCATATAATAATGTAGTAATTACAATATAAGAATTAAAATAAAATTAGTTGTACAAAGTGTAGGAATTGCAGGAGTGAAGTGGCAAGGGGTACGTGTTTAATTATTAATGTAAACTTTGGCCGCTCATCTAAACTTTAAATTATTAATAATTCAATATCCGGTATTTATAGGTGCCTACCTACATCAACATTTTTGGTTAAATATTCTGATGAAATTAAAATGTATATAGGTAGCTATTTAAAAATCAAAAGTGATAGGTATCACTTATAAATGAAGGCAATATAAAATGTTAAAAGTGAATTTCAATAAAGAAAATACCCCAAGTACGCAACA
This sequence comes from Aulacorthum solani, assembly GCA_008528875.1. Lineage (NCBI taxonomy): Eukaryota > Metazoa > Arthropoda > Insecta > Hemiptera > Aphididae > Aulacorthum > Aulacorthum solani. The sequence continues at coordinate 2,992 of PVMI01028162.1, forward strand.
AACAATAGCATTCAGTATAAAAAATGTTTGGTAATTAAAAAAAAAAAACACACACACACATACAGTACACTCAGTCAGTACGCATCTACAATAAATTCTTATAACTATATAGGGAAAACCAATCAATGATGTATGTTGAAATGTTTTAAAACTTTTTGTCTGCTCGCAGTTACCGAAACTGGTGAACAATAATAGTTGTTATTAACGGCAGATAGGACAGTGCACCATCTGGTTTTATATTATAATCTGTGTAGGTAGATGTTGTACGGTATCAATAATAATAATAATGTTTTCGCCACCAGGTTTTCCGGAAGACGCCATATAGAGTGAATATTGAGGTGGTGGACACATAATAATATTATTTGAGCAATACTACTGCAATATCAAGTATATCTACGAATACTAATAAATAAAGTGCAGTAGGTAGAGGGAATGGCGTTTGGAACATTTAACTTGATAACAAATTGTTCTCTGGAGAACAATATGATGATAATATATTGCGACCTTTTGTATGTTGAAAGGATTGCATTGCACGACCAAAACCTACTGACGTCAGCCATTTCAGCATAAAAACTATCGACGATATTAGAATATTATTATGATCGCGAAGACGAATTCACGATTATCATGGCTGTACAGTTTTCTTCTCTCCTTGTTCAGTGAGTTAGAATTTATATTTAATATTTATAAGTATATAGGTACCCTACCTTCGGCTGAGAAATATTATAATATTTTTCCGGTACTGTTTTCAGTTTTTTATTTTTGTTTTACGTACTATAATCTTTTTAGGACAATGAAATTTTTCTCGATGGATATATTTTTTTTTTTTTCATCCGAAGGCAATAGGAGAAAATTACAAATTATTGTTTTGGGACTGCTTAAATAATTTAAATATCATGTGTGTAGTTATTTTTTATTTGCATCAGCTTGGTGTCGCTTGTATTTATGCTATTTCTACGAGTTGATTTTTTTTTTCAATGCTCAACCAGACAGTAAGCGATTAAGGAACATATTAATTTAAATTTCAATAGACTAATGACGATTGAAATCGAATTAGTAACAAACACTGTACAAATTGTAAGTAATCAAGATTGTTCAATATGCATAATTAGTTTAAGAAGTGCATTAATGTAGTGGGGCCTGGTATGGCTTGGTGGTTGACTTCGTGTTCTGAAGTGAAGCATTGGCTGGCGTCGCTAGTCCCCGGATGGGTGACCATCGCCATTGTTTTAAGTGATTGATCCTCGCTCCGCTTACGCGTGCTCCTCAACCAACCGTAACCCCCATCCTACAAACAATGCTTTTGGCCATAGTTGTCGATGCTTCAGATTAATAATAAAAAAAATGATGTAGTATTAATTAATTCATTGTTTCGAAATAATCTACATATAAAGGTAATTGATCTGTGTAATATTTATAATATTACCCGCATTTTAAATATCTTATATAAAATTAATATATAAAAAAAAAAAAAAATTGAATTATGTATTTTATAAAGAATATAGGTTAATATGTATTTAAAATAAAACAATTTTTTACTCTTAAAATTAATTTGTTACAGATTTAAATAAAAAAAATAATCAATTACCTGCACACTTTGGACATTTATTTTGAAATATATTTTCCATTTTTCTATATACTAAATTCCAAATAACTGCAATTGACATTATTATTGTATTATTTTATCATCACGTTGGATATTATTCAATAAGGTTAGGAGGGGATTGTCCACTATACTGACATGACGTACGCGTAAAGCCCTCAGTCCTAAATTGAATGTATCGTAATAATAAATTACTTTATTGTAATGAACGAATACGTTAAATGTAGAACAAATTCTATTAAAATATTGATCTCTGTGAGCAAAAATAAATAATTGTATATACAATTATCGATATTGTATATTTATAACAGTCTAGATAAATATTATGTAGCTAAACCGTTAGAAAACTAATGCATTTATACCACCCAAAATAAATAAAATCGGTAATCTTTTTAAGTGAATTTTAAATCAATTCTTTACCTATATATATATATATATATTATATATTTATTTGTATTCCAAACAAATCAAGTGTAAATATTTTGATGGATACATATAATTTAAGTGTTTAAAAAAATCACTATAAAAAAAACTATACAATATTATATATAAAATATATATAATAGGCCTAGAGACCATCTATGGAACTTATACTATGATTTGTGCTTAAATAATTGTAATTATTTAACATTTAAAATTGCATAGATTTAATTAATATAATAATTATTATCTTATAGGTTTATTAGATCATTATAAACTATCGTGATTGTCTGCTTATTGGTTTTAAATATTACGATTTTCATTCATAAAACATGTATAAATATCTATCTATAATTACCATGATTATAAAATCAAAACATAATATTAAATTTACTATCATTGAAGATTCATTTTTGAAAATAAAATTGTGTTTTTAAACTGCTTTATGAATTTATAATTTCAATAAATTTTAATATTAATCTAGTTTAGTATTCAAAACCATGATCAAAATGCCGTCACTGTTTTTTAAGTTGTTCTTAAAAATAAATTACTTAAGTATCTACTTAAAATAATTTAATGTTTATTTTTTTTCGAATGGAAAATTATTTAGTCCATAGTACGGACTGTTTAAATATCTTACATTTTCTATAATATGTGACAGTAAACATTGCTTGGAAAACTTTATAAAAATTGTATGCTTATTGTAGGTAGGTACACAATGTTTCGATAGAGTGTGTTCACATATTACATTAGTCCCGCACGTACGGTGAGAACTGAAAACCATAACTAAGAGTTGAGCCTTCATCGACACGGTTCCTGAATTCTAGTTTCGTATACGAGCATGATAACTTTTTAGTTTTTACTTTCTAAGTGATATTCACGATTTCGTTGTTTTTTTTCAACTAAGTATCCTAATGTTATTACCCGTTCAAGTCCAGAGTTGTCGGCATTCCATGCTATTACTGGTATTCCCAAGTACCCGGCTAGCTGCAGAAAATACTGGGCTGATGCTGTACTTCGGCCATATTTTTCGTAGTTCATCAGGTACAAAATCGCAGACACATTCATGTTGAGAAACTCTTTGCATAAAGAATCCAATATAGCTGTAACATATACAAAAACAGTGAATTAGTTATCTTAATAGGTAATTTAATTCATTGAAATACAAAATATTATTAGAATTCTGTTAGATTATAATAACGTCGATAATATGTGTAACGAATGTCTTATTCAAAAGTAAATCAATTGTTTCTAGTTTTTATGGTAGGTATTTAAAATCTATAAAGAAAACCAAAATAGATACAGAATATCTGTGTACAATTTATGTTTAAGAATATTTTTTTTTCTGACCTGCCTTAATTTTAAAACAATTAATACATATATATATATATATCATGCTTTCTATATCTCTTTTAATATTTTATATATTTTAATATTTGGTTTATTGCTGTTGGGATTAAAATTAATGCATATGGAGATAATAATTTATATTTAATAACACACCTACACATACACAAAATATTAATTTATGTTGACTTTATAATTTAGAACTTTAACTCGTGTTATGAAAATAACTATTTAATATAGCCTTATAGGTTGTGGACTAATTAAAATGAAATAATATTTTAGTTTTTATGAATTTTGACTAGATGTTGGTGAATCAGAAAAAAATAAGCTGAAATAAACTCATACTGATTCTAATAATAGAACATATTTAGGTTTAAGTATACTTAAATATTATTAACGATATTGATTATTTGAATATAATATTAATAATAATAATGAATAATGATGATGTAAATAATTAAATTATTAATTATAGTAAGTAATCTTTTATATTTATAAACATATAGTTGATTATGTACCATATACTTATTTGAATCAGTTTAAATGTTGACGCATTTAATGGTTTTATTTTCACTGTCAAAATGAGTGCCTACGATTTTTGCAATAAGATGTCTTATATTGACTGCATTCCTGTGCTCTTCAAATTGTCTGTATTCATAAAATATATATTGTGATTGATTGTTAAAGTGGTGCCGCACATTTGATGGAGAGTCGTTTTTTTCTCTCCCATGTATGTCAATATACTATTGTAGTTCATTCCTAGAGGTTGGAAAATTACAGGTAATGGCATATTTTCTGAGATTAAATAGAATCAGTATTTTGGCAGACTGTTTTATTGTGAATTTTAAACGATTAAAAAAATATATGAATTTTGGGGATAAGTTCTATTGGTTACTTATTTAATACAAAACGTTCTTGATCACATAAACTGTAAACTCAAAAACAAAATTTAAAATCCGTATATTGAGGGTAATGAAAATAACAATTTTAATAAGATTATAATACCAAAGAAGGTATCTAAATACCAAAGAATAAATATTGCGAATACCTTGGAAGCAAGCGGGATAAAAGAAATTAGAAATTTGGCCCGCTTAAATGTTTTCTAGGCTATGCTTTTGTGATTTCATTCATGAGCATTTATTTAATAAACATCCGGTTCAAACAAAAGAAAACCGAACAAGTTATTCTTTTGTATTATAAGTTTGGAGTGTACCTTGTCATTGAGTAGGTTACCGTGATGGTAGTGATAAATTTTGAACTAAATTATGAATCATAAATATTGCATACTTCAAAACGGTTATGAGTGGAGATGGTCTGTTATTCTATAATTCAAAGGATATTTTACTATTTATTTATTTTAAAATAGTTATTTTCCTTTTTTTATTAAGAAAACGTATTATAGGCAACTAATTTTTATCCACAAGAAATCGTATATATTAATATAATAATAGTATCTCGTTTAATAGTACTAGCTGTTAACTTTTAACTCAACACGTTTATGTGCATTAATTGTATTTTCAAAATGGTTCATAGAATAAATAACTTAAAAATACTCTTAATATTTTGGATATTTCATTTTGCATGGTAAACAATAATAAACACAGTGGTGAACAATTTTAAATCTATACATGTTTAACTACAAATCATATATTTTCATGCAATATTGACGATAAAAAAATTGGCTTTTGAGTCATGCCTATCGGGAAAATTTTCATTACACATTTTAAAGATCTGTGAACAAGCAATATGTATTATAAGTTGAAAATAAAATATGATTGGTTAGAAAATATTAATTTACTTTAAATTTCGTTAAAAATCATTATTGTTATAAAAATGTGAATGAAAATCTCCTAAGACATTTTTTATTGCTCAACAAAGAAACTCTAGTATCTAAAAGTTTATCAAATCTTAAAATAAAAGTGAAAAGCGATGGATGATAGGAATCCCGAGTAGAATGAACGCCACTCAAACATTTTTATACATTATATCGGAAGTTTATCTACTCACATCACGTATTTTTGTTTCTCTTTTATTCTCATATTGACTCCGTGAAAAACAATAATGAAAATGAACATTATATTTATCACATGTGATGTTTATACATGGTGAAGCATGCACCGATATTATATATAGATTATAGGAGCTTAATTCAAAGCTAAAAAACTTTTTTAATTAAAATTGTACAATAATTTCCTACGAAGACACGTTTTTCAAAAACGTATATATTACCTATATATATAATTATAAGTAATTAATGAGCCGATTAGATACGAAACATGTATAAAAACAAGAACCTATGTTAAATTATCACATTAATACATGGGTGTTATAATACATATATTTAATATCATTTTGAACTGTAATAGTTACTAACTAAAGGTTCTAAAAAAAAAAATAAAAACATCATTTTGACATTTTTCTCGTTGTATAAAACTGCGTTTCTATTATAGTTCAATGCTTTATTATATTTTAGACATAATTATCTATAAATGTTGAATTATGCAATTAAAATATTTGAAATAGGAAATTAAAGATAAATAGTGGATAACTGTTAGCAAAAATCGAATCAAATTTAATGATAAATATACTATAACATATAATACCTTTTTGTATGCGATCATTATATTTAAAATATAATAGGTATAATAAATAAACAAAGAAAAGTTTTCTTTTTTTATTTTCAACATAATGGGGTTAATATTTTTTAATGGACTTTTCGTATATTAGAATATAATATTTACTGCATTAGGTCCTTATATATATATATATATATATATATATAGAATACACATATATATGTATATATAGTTTTAAATATTATATACAATTAGTAAAATTAAGTTAGTTTACAGAAGAATGTAAATTTTGAATGGGATATAACGAGAATCACAATTGATATGAATGAAAATTCTATTATTTAATAAATTACTTTTTCAATTAATTTAAAAACAAAAGTTATAATATTATTTCTCTTGGATCAATTTACTAGTTTTTAATACTATGACATTACAATAAATTATTCACCAATCCTTTATAATTTTAAACCACACATATTAGATTCTGAAGAAACGATGTTATGTATAGATAGAAACCATAGTTACAAGTTCTTAGATTCCCAGAAAAGTGTATTAGTTTCAGAAATAACAGCTTTATTATATTCCCCTACAAATACTTTTCTTCCAGTTTAACAGCTTGGCCATTAGCGATCCATGAATTTGAGTATACGAATCGCATACAAATAATATTAATGACTAATAAATTCAAAATTAGTAAACTTAACATTGTAATTAAAATTACAATATTATATGATGTACTCATATACTACTTTATGTACGACCGGAAGGTACTTTGAAAATCTTTAGTTTTTTCACTATCAAAAAAAAATATTACAATAATTTCAATATTAATTCATAGGTATTGTTTATTCAGTGATATATAATATTGAGCTTATCATAAAAAAGAATATCAAATATCTTAAATTTTATTTTATTTTATATTTATCAGTTTTATGTTTTTAAATGTCTTATTATTTAGCAAAATATTTTGTTACAAAAACAAATTATTATTTCTAGAAAACTTATATATTAAATAGATAATGCATTTTTCTTAGTACTCGGATAAAATGTAATACATTGTTTATTTATTTATACAACTGTAAATATTCAGTGTAAAACACCTTAGGTGCTTTACATAACATTAAATTATATGCTTTATGGGCAAAGTTACAAATATCAAAATTTTATGTTACAAACTGTTATAAAAGCTTCATGAAATATTTTAATTCACAAATTAGTTGCTCTTACAATAAAATTAGACTTATAAAACATTAATGACATATATGAAGAGAACCATTATAAACTAAGTAAATAAATGTTTTCAAAATGACATTTCAAAAGGAAACAATTTAAAAATGATTCACCTTCATATAAGTAGGTTAGGTTACCATTCACGTGCTCCTATATTAAAAAGTTTTAAACAATACATTTAATTAAATACCTATATATATAAAAATAAATAGGCGTATTATATTAGTGTATTGCATTTATTCAAATTTATAATAATATACACAATATTGGCTGCAGTTTTAATGAACTGTTTGTAGTTTTTATAAGTCAGTAATTTAGTTTAAAAATAAAAAAACTGAATTATATTACTTTATAAGATTATTTAAGTCCCAAACATAAAAAAAATACCAACTATGTTTCCTAAAATACTAGTTGGGGTATATAATTTTTTGTATATGTTATTGTAAGTGTACAGTGAGCAAACAATCTTGTTTTCAAAGAAATAAATATTGTGCAAGAGAGGAGAGTTGAAAGCTTCAATTGGTAACACCTTTCCTGTAATATATAAAGTAGAAATTAGGTCTCCAGATTTAGTATAGGTTGCTTATTTTTAGGCAATTGGAATATTATGTTCCTTAAAAATTTGTATAGAAATTCTAAGCAATTGCGTGGACCATTGATTTTAAAATGTCATACATAAAATAATACAAATTTACACAACTAAAACTATAAAAAAGTGCTGATGCTGAAGTCCGGTGTGCAACTGCTCGGGTGTGTTTACATTTGAGAGCATCGATAAATCATTACATGCAAAAAACGATATTATAAAGAGCTCAGTTCACTTCTAAAAAAATGTTCAATACATTGTGAAAAACAGCTTTATGTTTCCCTTAAATTCTACATTATTATTTTCGAAGTTTTTTGGTTCATGTTTTGAATTATATAGAAAATCGAAAAGAATACCTCTTCTAAAGTATGTGCATTAATTTTTGCAGTTAATTTTCAGCTGAGGGACAATTGTTTTACTTTTATTATTTGCTATCCTTAGAATTATTTAAAAAAAATAAAATTGTATTAATACTGTATAAATATTTGTGTGAAATTCAGTTACTCTAAAAACCACCTGTAATAGATAAAAATTTAAAAAGCACACATAAATTCAAAATTAACAAATTCTTTACATTTTATAAAAACTAATTAAAATAGCTTTCATAATATATACAATTATAGTTTAGATTATTATCTTCTA
>PVMI01028244.1:4812-15252 GCA_008528875.1 Aulacorthum solani
AAAAATGTTAATAAGAATCAGTGTCAAAATATTGAATGGTTTAAACTTTAAAGGAACTAAAACACATAAAGAATCCGGAGATTGGTAAAAATTAAGCCTTAATATTAAAGCCTATAAACCCATTGGTTCCTACCCCTTTAATTTATATATATTTTAAAGTACGTCCAAATGAGATCCCCAAAGACTTTAATTTACCGTAGCATTCAACCAAACTGAGGACATAAATTTCAAAACTTCGTTGTGACGCTACAATAACACAACCTAAAATAACAACAATAAAATGGTGTCGAATGATGCCGAGCTCGAGGGATTTATAATTTAGCATGTAATCAAATTCCAGCTACAGTTTACGACCGTAATTATTGTTATAATAAGATATACCAACACTTGAGCTCATTAAATATAGTTACCTATCCTATATAATATAAATATACCCCAAATAGCGTGTTTACCGATGCAAATCGACTGAGTAAGAACTTACCTGGGTGTAGGTCATCCAGCAACAGGGTTCTACTTGGTTCGCGTCCAGACCCCAAAACTCCAATTCCTCTTCGAACAGCGGCCCGCAAACATCCGTCGGGTAATGAAGTTTACCCGTCCTGCAAGACAAAATAACGCTGTTATATGAAGTTCAAACTTCAAATGGATGCTGAGTTGCTGAATAATTTATGGAATTGTAATGGATATAATCATAGTGAAACGTTCGACAATATATTATTTGGTTGCAAGTATTTCATGAAATAATTTTAAGGACTACGATAGTGCACAAGTGCCCTAACCTACATAATATGCTAAAATATTATTTAAAAAAAATAGTACCCTTAAAAAATGAATTCCCGAGCAAATCGTTGGGTAGTTCAACAATAAAAGTTACAGACATTTTAACTGAACTGGTCAATTGAATGTATTATGATGTATCTACAATATAATACAAGCATCTGTACGATTCATAAAATATTGTAAAATTATATTGTATTTTTGATTTATAATTTTCTATCGTTGGTTTGAATTATGCTGCCACAATTTGAGAACTATCCATCAAATTATCAATTTTTGAAATTTATTTTTAAGTACAATTTAACAAACATAACAAGCTAAGGTGACTTTAAGTAATCAAATTTCATTTAAAAAAATAATAATTTTGGTACTTCCATATAAATTACAAGAGTAGAAACTGCAAAGAATACAAAAATACAATTAGTATCGCGATTTAAAATTTAAATTTGTTGACAAAATGAGACTATAGAATAATAATTGGTACGGAATTCATAAAATGTTTGAGAATGTTTTGTTAAAAAAAGTGTGCTTTTACCCTTCCATTTTTCATCTTCGAAATAAAAAATGCATAGCGCATACATTAAAGAAAAAAAGTACGGCAAACTTTCGGATGAAATAACAAAGGACTAAAATAGTCTCAGTATTTTTGGAACAAAATTGTACGTTCAGATGTTTTCCTTTAAATATATTGAGTAGATATAAGTGTAATATTCAGAATATGAATATAATGAAAAGAACGAAAGATAATGAATTATATAAAATTCAGAATGACTTTACTGTGGGCTTTCCTTGTGAAAAATAAGTGCCTACCTATATATTAAAAAAAAAATATTATATAAATAAAAATAACGTAGGTTCTTACCTAAAAAACATAATCAATAGTATAGCAGACACGTTAACTCGAGGCAACGAAACCCCCTTCTACCCTCCATTCAATATTTTACTGACCATATTTTCCTATTTCTCGACTACACCAATTTATAAATACGATTGTTTTACACTTAAATATGTAATATACATTTCGTGTTCATTATTTAAATTCAAAAGAAAATAAAAAAAGAAAATTAATAATTTCACATTGCAACTCGTATAACGCTTAAACGTTGAACATTTTTTTAAAGTAAATCATAATGCTCATATTATATTTTTTCTAAATAACTTTCATTTTAATCCCAGCATAAGTCAGTTTAAAAATTATAGCAACTTGCATGTAATAATATTATTATACTTATTTCCAAATTAAGATTTAAGTTTCAGATTCTAATATTCTAATATTTCATCGATAAGAGTATTTAACTATAGTTACATTTTTTGATATTGTAATACTGACTATAGTGGACTATATTATTATGCACATAAAAAATCCTGTCTTTGAAACTGAATAGGGAAAAAATATTAAAATAATATTATTAAAAAAACAATCGCATTATGTATAATGATTAAACCAAACTATTAATTATTTTCGTTTTGTACGAATTGTATTGTTGATAAAACATCTTATCTACCAAACAATTGTTTTATTAGTTTTCTCTGGAACGTGAAAAATGAATACGTTTAACCAAGGAATTGTGAAATTAATCACAATATTATATCTACACATTTTATAATTTTGTATAACACGCTCCATAAATAGGCCATGGCCTGTCGTACGACCGATAATATAATACTTAGAACAGTTGGGATAGGCGAGCAGCTGCTAGTGATCTATACTTCGTTTCCATCGATTTTACAGAACCTAAACTTCGAACATTTTACTCAATCGTATATTATTATATTGTAATTAGTGTAAAAAGTGTTTGTAGTGTTGTAGTCTTATAAGGGGTAACATATATTATATAGTATAATAGGTACAATAGTTGCACTTATAGGCAGGTACTCGTAATACGTATGGTACACGCGTACTGTACCACCTAGTTGTTGACTATGTCAAAATCAATTGTACAGAATTCTCAAGTATTACATTGTATGAGTACCCATACCGACATATGCATATCAATTATCAAACGATATATTATTACCGTCGACTGTGTATCGCACACACCACCAGCTGAAACCATTACGTATATACGGAACGATTCTTTTGTATGGTCACTAATATGGTCTAAGTCGATTTTCGAGTTATACAAAAAAATCTGATTTAAATAATTAATAACGCTTAATAAGAAAAAAAATTAATTTTTCTAACCATATGGTGGTTCGTAGGTTTTCAAATCTCAAAATTCGTGTACCCATGTAGATTGATCACGCTGTATATACCTGTACACTCGTCCACTGCTGACGCCCTTTTATCCATGTCCCTTTTACTCCTTTTGAAGCTCGTCACTATACGCCTGCTGCCTCGATCTTCTCCTTCTCCTCGTCCTCCTCTACACCACGATCTTCTGCACCACCCTACCCGGTTTAACGTCCCCTTTGTCGTCTGCGACCGTGGATGTGGATGGTAAATTCATTTCGTACTCTCTATCTAAGTGCACACACACACACACACACACACACACACACACACGCACGCACCGCTCACGCTCGCGAATATAATATATTATATTGTATATCACGTGCGATGGTGCTCTGACTACGGCACAACCGCAAAACTGCAGGTCTCAGCTGCTGGCTTTGCCTGTATTATATTATATATACGACACGCGCATATCATATAAGACGACGTAGCAGCGCATTCCGATCCCCTGTCCCCGCCACACGGCATTCCGGAAATTATTATAAATTTTACCCGGATTAGAGAGATTAAAGAGCAAGAAGGGTACATGCACTATGCATATATAGCCATATAGGAGACTACTTTAATTTTATTTTATTTCAATATGGACTACTACTTTTTAAAACCAGTATACATTTTCAATTTTAAAGAAAATATTACCAGATTTCTCTTAAAACTATAAAACTACACAAACAGTTCCAACGCCCACGTAACTTAAAAAAAAATTAAATACAACTTACATTATTATTTAAGTACTACGTATACCAAAACTGTGTCATATTTATATACCACGTTTATATGTTTGCCTTTGTTGTGGTTTGATGTCATTTAACTATCCATATATATGCTATCGTTTATTACAATATAGTATTTTTTTTAAAAATATTGAAATTATTCATATTTTATAGAATAGGTATACAGAAAAAAAAGTGTAATGAGTGAATTTGATAATATTATTATGGTTATTGACAGGAGGTAAGCATTATTGGTAGTGCCACACTACCAGGTACTTTTTAGGTGTTATTTTTATTCTTTATCTCAGTAGGTCTCGATCATAGGCTACTGTCCTTTGAATATTCTACTTACATTACCGAAAAGTGAGATGAAAAATGTTTAAAATATAAAATTTAAAGTAGTATAATTTTATCAATTTATTAAGGGTATGAGCGGATATAGGTAATTTTTTTCTACTGGGATATATTTATTAGGGCCACATAGGCCAATATAATATATATTATATAAAAAAAATGATCACTTCTCTTTCTATAATTTTTACAATCAAATCATATAAAATATTATAATAATGATAAAATTTCTTTAAATATACTATATACTAGGTAACTATATTAACTATTATTACTGTTGTTTATTTTTGTCATTCGAACATCGAATATATTTATTTATATTTAAATTACCTACATTTATACATTATTTAGTTTTAGTATAATAGACAATAGTAGTATAATATTACACACAAAAAAATAAATATGTATATACATATTTATCATTTATACGGCTATCAACGGGTATTATACAGAGGTGTCCCTAATGGAGTGTACAAATATTACAAATACTCATTATACTGTACAGCCGCTAGCTGGTATTATTAGATAATTATTTATTTTTAATTTTTCGGAATTGGGTACTCGAGGTATAATATTGATGGGGGCCTACCTGGAAAATCCTGATTTTCTTATGGGCCTATCCGTCCATGATGTTTAAGGGTAAAAATGTTTAGGCCTTTTTAAAGATTATTGCTTGTGAAATACCAAAAAGAAGACGTTACTATTCGTAAGCTGATTGAAAATCCTGAAACAATTAGGTACTGGATGGCTTTGGAAAACATCTAAAACTTAAATACCGTATGTCCAAACTGGTCAATTTTGATTCGTATAATATAGTAAGTTTATTGGGCAGTCAAGAGTGGACTTTGGAGGTGTTATGGTAATTTATAGTTTTCAAACGTTGATTTTCAAGATAAGGGAATCAAAACTAAGTTTTCTAATATTTCAAGTATTTACTGGGTAATAAAAATATCTTTGTAAAAGTTTTACATTTTTGAAATAATATATTTAAAAAATTATACTCAATTGTCCGTTATAAAATATGTAGCCAATATAGTCGGCCTAGTTGTGCGAGTTCTCGGATTTTTATTTTTATTAGTTTTATTTATATCTGGTGAATTTCGTAACAATTAAGTACATCTGCTACAGAAAATACTCATACTGCACATGCAACGAAGATTGTATAATATAATGGAGATACAAAAAAAAATGATATATAAACTTAATTGTTTTTTTAAACGTGTGCAATATTCGTTATATGATTTGATATGATTTAACGTTTCAAAAACAATTAAAATAATGTACAAATTTCCAATAATCATACACTGTTTCGAAATCTATTTTAACCTGGATAACGTTTATTTTGAAAAAAACAATGTTAAATTAGGATTAAGTAAGCTCAAAAACACACATATCATCATTTTTAACTTTCATTTATTTGTGTATAATGCCATGGTAAACATTTTGTTCGGCCAAAATTATCTACCAGGCCATTAAGCTCGATGATTCACAGTTGAGTAATGCTTAATTCAGCAGTCACTGTAAATAAATATTTGGGTAGTTCCAAATTATCAACGAAAATAAAAAAAATATAAAAAACAGCTTCTTAAACCTACTGCGTTGGTACTGGAGAAATGGGGTAAGAAAAACTAACGAGGAACCTATTGTATTAAATTGTTATCATACACCTAAGCACAAGGATATGTGAAACTCGAATAGCTATTATTTGTTTATTTTATGATTTTACATGATAGCTATACCTATTCAAAATGCTATTATTACACTATTATACCTACCAAAGATAGAGACCGGTGATTTATGCATTTACACTTCAATAAACTAGCATGATATATTATATTTATTTTATCACACCATCAGTTTTCTGTTTTTTTTCCGAGTATCAAAAAGTTTCTGTGCATACCTAATATTCCATTTCGTTATTCTTGGACTTTGCTGATCGAAATAAACAATAACGAAAATGAAAAAGTTTCTGATTTAAAATCATCCACCACATCTATATTGTGCACTAAGAAGATTTATAAAGAGGGGTAATATCATACATAATATAAAATACCCATTACTCGTTGTAATCACCAACTCGTGCGTTATGATCTTTCATAAAAAATAAAACTGTTCCAATAAAATGTTAGTACAACGTATTATGTTCAGATCCTGAGAGTTAAGTTATTATATTTATCTGGCTCTGCATCAAAAAGTGCATGATCCTGCTATATTTTTGTGAACCAGGAATTTTGTGATGTTGCTCTAAATACTGTGTCAACAACCAAAGTGCCGTTGATCCATTCTTATCTCAGGGTTCGTTTCTATTATCCCAACATTTTTTATTTATTATCCGTACACTTTTGAACAATCACTGTTCAAATGATGGTTGGATATCAATTTTAATAGCAGAAACAGCACACTGTAAAAAACGTACACTTTACCCAATAATAATAAAAATCTTTCATTATTTATGTATTCTTTTTTTCAGACTTCACTCTTTCGTTTAAAAATAAACGCCTTGCATTATTTATTCGAAATGAAAGCTGTTTTTTAATTAGAGTTAATGGTCTATATCATATTGTAACGTGATACATAATATAGAGTGGGCCACCGTATAAAGGTCAAGGTCAATGATATTTATGGTTTTGAGCTTTTAATTTATAAAACTTACTAGAATAGTCCAATACGACTTAATGTGCTTAAGAAGTATACAATGTGTATTGTATATAAACATTTTAAAGTGTATACAAAATTATTTATAACTGTAATTTATGATTTAAAAACTAACAATTCATTAAACTTATTCTTTATGTCTAGTTATCTATACAAATACGAATTATAATAACATCAGTAATTATTATACAAATGGCCACTAAAAATATTTTTGTAATTCGATTGACTTTATCGAATAATTAAAAAAAAAAAAAGTCAATTTCGAATAACTAATAAGGATAAAACAACGATAATATAATATTTGTTTATATGTACATTATACAGTACTTAACCATAGTCTAAACACAATGCATAACCTAACACCACAACTTGCACAATATGAGTATCTAGTATTTAGAATGTACAAAAGGGAGTTTGTTCCAGCAAAGTAATAATACTGGTGCCGTAGATTAACAAGTTCGCACTCCACAGTATAGATAAAAACAGGGTGAGAAGGTACCTATTATTAGTTTGTATGATATCATATAAATAGTTTATATTCTTATACTTTTAATTTTTTATAATATGAAAAAAACCATATAGTAATGAATATACATTCTTTGTAGTCAATAGTAATGGGTTAGTGAATTTACGTTTTATTTACACGATAGTACGGTGCCAATGGAAATATGAAACAATAACACTTGTGAGTTGTGGTTTCTCTTTGATGAAACAATAATCGTATGAAAATGTTATCCGCTTGTTTGCATTGTTATCACTATATATAATAATAACGAATTATGTGCCATAAAACTGGCATAATATTCAACAGTTAATATACTTAAATTTAATGAGCTAGATTATCAACTGGAATAAGAGAATCAAAATTATAGTTTTAGAATAAAACTAGAACTTAAAATAAAGTTTTAATATTTTTACATGAACAAAATAATGAACATTTTTGGATTAATTTAGAAAACTTGTATTGAACCATTCAATTAAAAATAATATAGTTAATTTCATAAAACTGTCAAGTTGAAATTTTAATATAACTTTGACATTGACATATTTTATATGTTTTAAAATGTGCTATTACCCATCCAACAAAATATTGTTATGTATGTCACACCCTACACACACATGTATTTTGTGTATTTTAATACATTTTGTGTTAGTCGTAAGAATTAAACTGGCTCATTAAGCGTTAAACGATATTCATAAAACTATTATGTGATACTTTAAAGTTAAAAGTATCGTTTCTATTTACTCGTATACAATAAATAGTTAAACGATTTAAAATAATACTTTTTGGTGGTTTGTATAATATTTGATTTATGTTAAAAAATGTCTTGAAAAAAATATTTATTTATGTGTTTTTAATATCTATCAAAAGCATAAAATCATTCTTGCTTAGTTGGTAAGTATATTATTATTATTATTATTATCATAATATAATTTTAATTTGAAGAATACTTCTATGGTCATTATCATTTTTTGAACAATATACTGTTCTATATATTATATAAATTGCGTTTTCTCATTTGTAAAACATATCAAAGTTTAAAAAAAAATCCTTTATTATTCCGTTTCTCGTTCTATCTCTCTCACTCTGTTATATAAATATTATATATAATAATATACATTATATATTATGTATTTGTGGGTGTGTGTGTGTTTTCGACAAAAAATCAATACCATGTTTAAAACCCCGAAAACATATTATATAAAATATATGTGTATATATTATGCAACGGTTTTATATGTGTATATACGTATTCTTTATGGTATGACCAAGTTTGTCGGGTTCGCCGATACAATGACAACTTGTCAATTTATATATTTGACAGCTGCTGTTTAAAGCATGTTAAACAACTGGGGTACTTTGGTTGGCCTTCCAGAAGGGTAGGGGGTATTGGTAGCAACACTGTGATAGAGTGGAGATGAAGGTTCACTAGTGTTTTAGAACAATTCCATAATTCCAACGCTAATATCGGAATAGAGTTTGTGAGGTGAAAACAATCATCGCCATCTGCAAATGTTCATTTTTCCCAAATGATGATGACCACGAAGCATCTTTAGGGGGGGGGGTCGACGATGACTGGAATATTAAGACGTCAATAATATAAGATGTTTGATGACTAAACGAGGTGAAGGGATATGTGATATTATTTTATTAAACTCGGGTCGTTAGTAAAAATATATGTAAATACTTAAAAATATGCATTTTATATAATAAAGGAACTACCCTATAAAACAGTTCGTATAAAAGAATATCTCGTTTTATAAAAATCATAATATGGTATGTAATAAAGTCACATAGTATGCAGGCGGTGATATATTATATTATATCATCGCCATCCTACCATGTGGCAGTTCTCACAATGATCAATAATATATAAAGCAATAACGATATTAAGTTGAAACTTAACAGCACATCATGTATATGCATACTTAAACTGTGGCGACATCAATAAAAAACTAAACCAATGATACAGAAGGATGGAAACCCTATAGGTACAAGGCGTATACCCTATTAAACTACACTTCAGCCATGCAGATGAAATGCCGTCTACCTACTCCTATATATACGGCAATAATAATAAGACCGCTATTATCTTATCCATGCCCAGTGCATTATGGGTTGCTGCTTTTCTAACGAAAAAATTGCAATTTCTCCAAAACAAATTCCTATGAATAGCGCTCAAATTCCTTTAGTTCATGTGAAACAAACAATAGTTCAATGACACGGGATTTTCCTATCAACATATATAGTTAACCAAAACAAAAACTTCATCATTGTCATAAATAAAACTGAAGTAGCTCTCCATTACAATATGATCAATGATTAAAAACATCTAAACCTATGCTAACACCACGCCCACCATAAGACATGTTCCTAGAAGACAAACCAGAAAACTAACAAAGAAAATATTTCTTTGTTTATTCATGATTATTTATTTTGACTGTAAGTATGGAACTTTGTAAAAACATTTGACATAATTAATTAATTCAATAAAAAAAAAAAAATAAAAAATGAGCTGAATAAAATAAAATAAAGTAATGTATTATTATTATAAATAATATTTAAAAACAATGTGAAAGTTGATTTTTTGCTTCAAACACGATTGAAATTGAGTAAATTATATCTCAATTTGAATTATTATCTATTCACTGTTAATAATAATTGTTAAACTGTCATACTTAACTATAAATGCAGAAAATGAAATAATTCAATTTTAATAACACCCATCGGTTGTAATCAGTTCTTGTAACAACGACAAAATATACTGAGTTATTAATTATGTTGGTATACATTTATCAATAAAAAAAAAATAAACATTTTTTTGAACTTATATAGATTAAACGGACGTTTGGACAACATTCAATGTTCGAGATAATTTTGTTTATTTAAGAATTTATTTTTAACTAAAAACAAAATATGTACTTTAGCGATCGACGAAAGCATTTCTTGTTTAGATATAATATACATTCAAAACATTAAAAGTCTTATAACAACCTATCGTGACATAGGAACAAATATTTATCTAGTTTCTATTTTGTAGAATTGTTCGCTGAATATTTTTAATAGAATAAAATTATTCACTGAAACAGTTGTTAAATTTGTTTAACGACTATTTACGCGTTCACAAGTTAAGTCTAGATTCTTCAAAAAGCGCAAAGACCGTGGATCAATATTGTGTACGGCATAGACTGCAGCAGTCGTCAGTT
>PVMI01028251.1:0-11418 GCA_008528875.1 Aulacorthum solani
TAAAGCTACATTCAGACAGACTCATTCAAACAATATTAAACGAAAAGAAAACCACACACCATCATTATGAAATTAAAATATGAGTCTTTCCGCTCTGAATCAAATATTTTTTTACTGTGTTATTTCTAGTAAACACCATACTGGTTATTTTTTTTTTTTTGATAAAATAATATTGTTAAACATAAAACGTTTGAAATCATATAATACATTAATTTAATAAACCGTATATAGGTTCATGTATTATAAAAAATATGTAATAATTTTTTTCAAACTCGCAAATTTGAGTAAAAACCGTATAATCTTTAAACATACTTTTTTAAGACCATTTTTGTTCACTTATCAACAAACAAACAAAGCACTATATAATTGTAAAAAAATGTAATTATTTTTGACAAATATTACAATACGAATAATATCTTGATTTGTGACCATGGAAGTGTAACGGAGAAAGATGGTAATTTAATCAAAATTGGAAAAATCTTACAAGCCGTCGCTATTTTTTTATTTAAACCAAATTAAAATTATTAACTGTGTAATTATCGTGCACATTGTACTAACTCGGTGTTTACCTACTGAGGTGAAGTTACACGTGGTTTTTATATTGTTACCTATATCCACGAAAAGTTTTACATAAATGCGTTAGCTCTCTTCGTGTAATTAATATTATTATCATCATCAAACAAAATAGTATGACGTAACCATTTTCTGTCAAGTTATAATTAATATACCTATGTGTAAGTACCCTAATATGCGTGCTACTACTAATATTTAATATCGTATAATAAATTAATAATATGAAATAAGAGGAGAGGAGACAGTGAATATTTCCAAAGAAATATTATCACTACAACTCGCGTATAGTGATAATAATAATATAATAACAACACCAAACATGATATCGAAAAGGTCAAATACCTACCTTTCACGGTGCAATGAATCAAAAACCGAAACGACCGCGGTTTCAGGAATTCGTCCTTGGAAGAGATATTAATATGATGTAATAATTTTTTCGTTATTACCGTCAAATGATAACGGTGTTGATGCGTGTAGATATAAAAAATGAAACAGTTTATCGATGTACGCGTAACACCATGAATAACTAAAAAGATTTCGACGGTTATAATAGATCGGCGTCGGTGTTCTGATGAAAAGCGATTATTGTAGCATCAGTGGACCACGCATTTCAAGATGTATAGGTTTATCCGTTGGTCGTAACTAGAAGACGGTGATAATAAAGTTTTTCTGGCTTTATAATTTATTATTATATAGTTGTTCAGCTGATACCAGTGTATACCGTCATTTTGCAGGTGCTATGAATACTATTTGAAAACACTTTAATATCCCGTCTAGTCGTTCGCGGTGACAACAACGATGACGTGTAAAATACCTTTACCAATAATGATACATTTGATTAATATGATAATAATATTATACTGTTACGATAATATTATGGTATAAAAATAATACCAGGTACGCGCGCGACTTGTACGACTGTGCGACGTCTTATAAGGATGCGAACTGTTCCGGAGACGGACTGGCAGCTGCAGAGACCACGGACGATGGATGCTGTGCAGCCAGGACGATTGCACTCGGATAGCTGTGGCGACGGGAGAGGGACCTCACGAGCTTGGCCGGCGACAGCCACCGGCGAAGGATTGTCGGCGACCTTTACGCCCGCTGACCCGCGACATAAAAGTATAATATATAATATAATAATACCTATAATATTACAAGTTAGCAACGAAACTGGTTTTGTTTTCCTACCGGTTTCTATATACAATAATAACACATACGCTATATTATTGTAATAATATTGTGTGTGCGTGTGCTGCAGCTGCGGAGACCCGCACTGAGCGTAACAAGTTCCTATAGTTACGATACGCACAATCTGTGTGTGTGTGTGTAGTATACCGGAAACGAAAAATAACGTCTCCGTCGAGCCCACTCGACCGTCAAAGCTGGAGAAGGAGCACTTATTGAATATTACTTTATTCATCATACAACCTTATACAATATATCACCGGAGATCGATAAAAATAATATTCCAAGGACTGAAAAAATGCGTTCGTCCCAATGTTGGGATTTCGCAAAACGACGGTTATAATTTTCCCGACCGTTATTTTAATATTATGCACAATACGCTAGGAAAAAATAACGCCTAAACGCCTACAGACGATATTATTTTATCCGATTAAGCGGGGATATCGAAGGTATAGCTGTGTGTATATCGAACGGCTTTAAGGCCTTCGTAGCGCCATCTCCGAGGGAAATGATAAATTACCGCTGTGGGGCTCAGTCACCGCAGTAGGTACGACTAACATTAAAACTATTATTAAACCTAGGCTGTGCCCCTGGGACTTTGCTCCGGAATAATTGATCCGTTAGCTTTCAATCCAATACCGATTTCCAAACAAAGCCGGTATATAAACGAACATCCGATAAGCCATTCGACATTTATAATAATATTACGATGTGGCTCAATTATTTAAGTGGTAGTACTGTACCTATATATACATCTGAAACATTTACTATTTAGTATTTTCTCACCCCGACAAATAGATTATAGATGTACTAGAGTACCTCACAAAGTCACAATACACATTCACATTACACTTTCTTACATTTTAAAATGTATACACATAAGTCCTCGAGTGTTATTCTGTGGTCTGTCATTATTATTATGGTAATAATTAATTAATTTGCTTTTATTAATATTATGAACGATGTTTTGTTGTTTTTCAATTATTTTTCTTCTAAACGTGTCATAAAAATGTTTGAAAAAAATCATTATTTCAATCTTAATTTACAGATACAGTTCTACTATTTTCTTTTTTTTAAATTTGATTCGTTCAATGAATGTATTGATTTTACAATGATGAGTGTTTTTTTTCTTTGATTCCGTCATTACCTTTTTAATTAGAAAAATTCTTAAATTTTCAACTTCAATATATATCTTAGTAGGAAAGTGAATTAGTTTTATACTTCGGGAGGTCAATAGTAAAAACTCCCGGTTTTTTAATAATAAGGATGAAGAACGTGAATTCTCAAGGAAAATTAAGTTTTTGACAAAATAGATTTAAATTTATCGTGCAGCTGACCAACCACTTTCTCCTTATACCTCAAGAGCTACATTTCCCGACAATAGTCATTTTTTATTTTTAATGACAACCCTTTTTTCGGCAGTGCCAAGTGCCAACGATTACAATGTCATCTTAAGGACATGGAATCCTGGTATTCCAAATGGAACAAAAAAAATAAATAAATAATGAAAAATATTAACACATCAACATACTCTTGTAGACAAGGCGATCCGATCACTCTGTCAAATAAAATGTTACAATCGGTTACTATAATACTTAGGTCTGATGGTATTATAATATTTTATTTTATTTACACAAATACACAATGACCTTTTCAAACCAATTTAGGTTAACTTTAATCTATTACCTATATTTGTTTATACTATGAATCTCTTCACACCGTTCTATGGTAATATGGTACTCATACGTTAATAACAGTTATCAATCTTATAAACATTTATAATAACTAAATATAATAAATTCAATGTCTTCTGCAAAATATAATTAGACCTACTCTAAAAAAGGCAATAAAAATGAAATCACTAGCTACAATAGCAATATAAATGCATGGTTAAACATACGTACAGTTGGTAGATATACTTACAAGTTACTAATGTAGACTGATGGATTGCCCGTCTTCGCTCAAAATCGTTTTTTGTCTGCAATGATTAATTATTTAATTAAAAATGGAACTCATATTACATTACACTATTAAAGTGCCTTACTTAAATATACTCAGCACATACAGGCTACAGTATAGTAGAATGATTAACTAATATAATTTTTGTTTCACGTGTTCACAATATATATTTTTATAACCACTAGAAAATAAATAATAAATTATGAGTAAAGTTTCATTTTTTTTCGAATTACAATGACATTTTTAATCCAACTAGTGTGTAAATTTCTTTGAGATCTTTGAGGTGTTTGGGCATCGAAAAATGTTTAATCCCATGACTGACGAATAGTTATAATGTAACAATATGAAGAAGTGAACACATTTTAAGTATAACTGTTGTTAATTTATAACAAAACATTATAGAGCCATATTGTTACTAAGAAATCACTAATCATGATTCATACATTAAAATGGTAATTATATAAAATAATAATTTTGGATTCCAACAGTTTACACTTTTACATTTTTATATTTTTTATATTGTATCATTCTAAATTTTGTTTCGTTATTAATTCTTCATAATTTACTCGTTGAAGTTATTTTAATTAATAAATACATATTATGTTTATACCTAATACATTTTAAAACGTCTGTTGTTATATATCTATATAATAATTTATAACCTATAATCAAGGTTATAACCGAAAGTAGTTTCATCATGTCATGTATGTTTTTTTCAAACAAGTGAAAAAGCAAAATAAAACCAGCTATGAGTCATGAAACTAAAACAGTTTGGCCTGACATACTTAATTTATTAAATTTACTACAGCAATTGTATTTATTTAATATTGTGTTTTAATCGTAAATAAAGCAATTATTTCATATAAAGTCATACTAGAAAAATGTGGGCATCCTAAACGAGTATACGTTTTAGTGTAGTATTAATGTATACAATCAATATATCAATATATCAATGTATATTATATACATTTTTTTGTTTTTGTATTATTATTATTATTATTTTTTTTTTTTTATGGCTTTGGTAGATGTTTATCACTTTGTTCAAATGTATGTGAAATATAATCTTCTTTTGAAAATGGTATTAAATGTTTACCTATTTTTAATATGTGGGCCAATGATAGTATTTGTGTGGCACTGGCTCGGGCCAAAACAAAACGTTCCCACCAAGTTAGCAACATCATTTACAAATTACAAAACATAACTGTCGAAAAGGGGTAAAATTTTATTCGAATTATGAACCTATGAGAATGGCGTTGTCAGCTTTTCTATATTATATTCATTGTAAATTTAATGTAATTTGCAAGTTCTGTTTTCATATAAGCTGTATCATGTTTAATAAATTACTAGAAAAATTATGTTTTTTTAAATCAAAATGATTTAAATATAAATAAGTTTTATTAGTGTTTGAGTTTTAATATTTATTTTGGGTAGCAAATTTATAGAAATACCTCATGCATGCAAAAAGTTAGATGAATCACAAACCTACTAAAAAGCATTTCATTTTTCATGACCTGTTAAGATTTAACTTATGTTACATTTCCCTTCATCATTTCTAAGGCTTAAGATTTTCCAATCATATTTTAGTATACGTAAATAGTTGATTTTTATCTAAGATTGATCGACCATTTCATGACCAATAGTGTAATAAATTTCATAAATCATAATGGCACTAGCTTTACACACGATATTTTCGTAATGTAATGTCTGTAACACCACTATATAGATGCATTAAAAATTAAATATTGAACTGTATAGTTAATAGTTGCAGAGTATATAATAATAATTATTATGCACTTTGATATACGCTGTAATCGATTAATTACCTAAGCAACACATCTCCTATCATTAATGATTTGACAAGACTTGATCATATTAATTAAGCCATCATTCTTGGTCTAATATTTATATACTTAATCAAGATTGGTAAATAGCTTACTATAATTAATGTGTTGCTAAATAAATAATTAACATAGACCAATCGTGTATAATGTTATTTAAGGCCGCCATGCTGATTATAGTTTATGAATAATACAAAATAAAATATATTTTTATTTAAAAGTCATAGCCTACGGGATAAAACTATATTTAAAAGAATAGGGGAAGTAACCATTATTTGAGCTAACATAATAAGCCACTCTGACTTATTCATACTAATCTCATCAGAAAGGAATCAGCACCTGTATGCTATTCTTATAATGTAATTTCAATAATAGAGAGTAATAATATAGTTATCAACTGTCCCAAATACACCGAAGCCCTCAAGATCCTCAATAACCCCTCACACTGCACCAAGCTTTCAATAAATAAAACACTGTCAAAACACGTCTCCATATTATATGAACCTAAGCCAAAAATTGTAAATAACATGTCAATATTTGTGCTAAGACATAATGACGTATATATTATATATGTGTACATATTTTTTAAATGTATTAAGTTAATGTAGGCTAAAAACATCTGCAGTTAAAACCTAAATAAAAATACCGATTTCATAAAATGTATCATGTACCTACCTAAATATGTTTAAGATATAGTGCACACTAATAATTGTCTCCCATCATGGTGCGATTTAGGTGGTTCTTTTATACTCGAATTGCCTCTCAAATATCTTAAAAATCAATAAATCGAATTTAATTTTACCATTGATTATTACATTCCATCTATTTTATAGTACTGTAGATTATAATGATTGATTATCATATTTATCTCAATACGTTGGAAAAATATTATTTTTATTTTTGGTTTTCTTTTGATCACTAACTAACAGTATATAAGTAAGTATAATCTAGTCATTTTTTTTTTCTTATTAGTGGGACCAGCACAGGGCATTGGGCATTGGTTGTACAGTACTTAGGGGGTTATTTTTGAATGTATATATATATTTTTAGTAGGTTTTTTAGTCGGCAGGGTTGTAAAATTTGGCATTGTGAATGTGTGTCATGTTTCGTCTCTAAAAACCATGGTGGTCACCCATCTGGGAGCTAGAGTCACCTGGCTCAGCGAAACGCCAATATTTCTACGTGATTGAGGTATGATTCACTATGCCACACCATGGCGCGCTGTTACCTTTGTTTATTTTCTACAGTATTATAACACTTTGTTTGTTACAAAATTATAAAATGAACATTATTATCAAACGAGGTAAAAATAATTCTAGTTTAAGGCAGATTTATATTTTGTTTTCAAAAATATTTTGTGAAAAATATAGAACAAAGAGAGTTTTTTTTTAATTGGCAAGGTTAATCAAAAACAGTCAGATTGATTTTTTACTAAACAAGTATATGGTTATTATTGACCCGTAGGTACAATATAAAATATGTCTTAATGTTCATAAATACAAAATAAAAAAATATTTAATTCTCAATCAACAAATATAATAATAATATGAATAATAAGTATATTAAATATGTATAATAACTAATATGACCTATCGTATTTAAATATGTAATACAACTTAAATAAACATACAAATTAAAAACTATTTGAATTCGTTGTATTTATTATTATTTGAAAAAAGTAGTTAAATTATAATATTTGTAAGGTAACTGGGTAGGAACAACAATATTTAGAGAATTTATTATGTTTATAACTTGTTATATGTAATATAAATTATTATAATTTAAATTCTATGAATATTGTTTTAATAAAAATAAACAGTGGTTCATATTCGTATTTTTCTTATATTTAAATTATTATATTGCACAACACAGGTAGGTTACGTATTTGGTATACACCAATCTCTTGTACCTATGTCCGCTTATATTTTGACCTTGAATAACTTGGCAATATTGTAATGTCAATATGATGGATGTGACAAGAATACTGATGATATTATGACAAATTCTGTAAAACGCATATTCTGTTGATACATTATTTATTATTATAATATTTATATAGAAGATTATACATATACCTAATTATAATTTGCAAAAACACATATTATGTACATGGGGAACTGAGTATACTCACATTCAAACAATGAATTTGAATCTTTAAGGCTTATTTCCTTATACATCAATTTATTATTAGTATCGTAATGCTATTAAATTTAAACTTATTATTTTTTTATTTAGAAAAAAAAGCATACAGTCTGTAGAAAAAATTATGTACAATAAGCATAATATTATTATCTAATGCCAAAACTGATGATTTTTAAATTATTTACAATGGAGTTTGAATTAAGTTATTGACATATGATTTTAGTAAAATTCAATAAATAAGTTTTCATTTAATATAAAACAAAAGCATAAATACTCGTAGTAATTAGTATAATAGATTAAATTAAAAATAATATACAATTCAACAACATGTAAGTACTTTAAGCTTAAGATTTATTTTAGTAAAATTTGTAGTTAAAGGTATTAAGATTTGCATTTTAGTACAAAGTTATTAAATATATATGTTATAATTATTACTAAAGTCTATATTTCGTATTCTATCTAAAGGTACTTATTCAATATATTATGAAAATATTTACTCATAAACCATTTTTATGAGCACTTAACATTTTGAAAACGTCCTATAAACCATACTTCAGAGCTCTGTTTATAATTGTTTTTCCAGTGTGGAGATTTATCGTTAATTTTAAATTGATTGTAATAAACAATAATTCAACACAGTTTTACGTTGAGCTGATTTAAGCGATACAAATACCGATGACCATCATCTAAACTGTGTATAAGCCTTACCTTTTACGGTTTTATATACACACATAATATGAATAAGTATTTTTTAAATGTATAATAAACTATTAAAATAACAAATAACAAATAAATTTATAATATTATTGTCCATTTAAAAACTCTATCAAAACTCATTTTTTATAAATTTTGCATATTCGACCTCGCCAAACAAAAATTAATTTTAAATGTCAAATTTTAAATTTAAATCAAATACATATTATATCCACACTTAGTGATAATATATCATTAAAATATGTTTTGCTATAACCATTAAAAAGATCGATTAATTTTGGAATATATAAGCCATTTTGCAAAGGCGTTAGCAGGGTGAGTAGGTGGTGTGGTTTTTGATATTTGTAATCAGAGCCCTAAAAGCTAAGCTTTCAAGTCAGCGGTAATTATTTTAGAGGGGGTGAAGGGTAGAGGATATATACAAATTACCAGTGTTATTAAATAATGCAACGTACAGTTATAGGTACTTTTACAGTTTTACCAAAACAATATATACTTTAGGTAGGTATTCTACTACCTTTTTACAAATCTGCAGGCTTCAGATGTTGATTTAGATTTAGTGAGAAACAGATTCAATTATTTAAGTAATATGTGTGTGTGTGTTTATAATATTTTATATTGTACTATTGTTATTATCCCATAATTACACATCGAATACAATTAAAAAAAAAAAACATATGTATATATATATTATATATTCAATATTTGTACACGATGAAATAAATAAAGGGGCGAAAAAATACTATACGAACACCTACATTCATATTTCATACATTACATAACCATGCTATGTCAATACACAATGCAGAGAAAGTAAGAGTTTGGAAATTGAGTCGATTCAACTATTATATTATCGATATCTAGTGATGATCGTGACGTGTGAATATGTTCTTGAACTTCAACCATCCAGCTGGTATTAAATTCAAATTAAAACCAATTGTACTTTCGTGTTTAATAAAAAAACATTTTGCACTCGGTACAAATAAAATAATGTCAGAAGTCGAACAGTTGTTTGAGCAATAAAAGTTTTAGCCAAGCATTAGTCGTTAAAATAATTCGTAATTAATTTAATTTCACACAGATTAAATAGATTTTATGATTTCGTAAGATTTACACGGATTTATGGATACGAATCTGGTAGTCATAAATTCAAATCTAGCCTTCGCAGATGGCAGATTCAAATCTGGCATTCACATTTATTTGTATCTGGCATTCGTAGATATACATCTAAATCCTCGTAGATCTGAAGTGCATTTTCATTCTTAGATAAATAATAACTGATTGTAATTGGCCTAAAAATGAAAAACGTTATATGCCTTTATATATAAAAAAAACTGAACGGGATTTAAAATATTAAATTAATATCCAGCGACTGCTATCTCAATTTACTACTTAAATAGTAGATAGTGATAAAATATTATAAATTCCATTTAGTATTTAATTTTTAAAGGCATATATACTCATTAATTATCAAATTATTATATTTTATTTATTATAATTATTTTGATGTATTTATTTATAATCCTTCCAGATTATACATTTCATTATTTTTCATAGTATTATGGACAAATGAAAAATATCACAACCATTATGTATATTTTACAAATCTCATTTATTTTTATTTTTCAAAAAATAACAAACATTTCCAAATTATTTTGTAAAAAAACCCATACAAAATTTAACTTTAGAACTTCAGACTCAACAATTTTAAACGAAACTCTTCAAACGTTGTGTTTTTCATTGCAATTTTAAAAAAAAATTTTCTTTATTTTGAATTTTTTTTTAGTGTTTGAAAGTATAAAATATTGACAACATTTAAAATTAGTTTAAAATACCTATTTAAGTAACCAACTATTCCCTGTTTTTCGTTGAATTTACTAATTTTATTAAAATGTATTCATAGAAATTTAATGTAAATTCACACACTTATTCAAATTTAAATATAATCAATTTTGCACTAAAAAATACCTAATTTTCAAATTGTGTACATTTTAAAGAGTTTTGTAAAAAGTGGTAAATAATGTGACAATGTATTTTCGATATTTTTAAATTTATGCAATAACCATTATACAAGGAATATTATTTTTTATTGATTTCAAACACTATTACCGAGAAACAATTAATATTGTACCGATATAAATCAAAAAATAACCAAAAAATTTCAGAAAATTCAAAATATACATTAAGTATTTCGGTAAAAATAGATCCGATTTGAATCAAAACAAAAAACTCCGGGAAGTCACTTTGTAATTGAATAGGTTTCTGTATAATGGTTGTATTAAATAAAATTCAATGATGAAGCATTGCACATGAATTTACAAGTTATTGAAAAACCAATTCATTCATCGCATGCCTTCAGAATTTCTCTGCCCACGCACTATACACTGTAAATTAACTTTGATAACTACAGACCGTAAAAATGGTAAAAAAAACAACTTTATTGAACAAAAATAATAGTCATCACAGATGTATTTAGGTAGGTACTTGACTTCTTCATTTTTGTTAATTTATACAAAACAATTATTTAAGGTAACAATTATTGAACCCTACTAAGTTTTATTTACATGGGATAAAAATAAAGAAATGTACTATTTTCAACTAGAACTTGAGTAGTAGGTAAATACATAGTACACTAAATACTAAATATATTATATGATATGATGGTGTATAGTTAAATTGAGACAGATTGCAACTGTGTATAATATTATTATCATCATAAATTTGTTTCTCTTAATATTTATATTATGTCCCTTTCTTATGGTAGTTTATCACTTGTAATGTGATTGAAGTTAAACTTAATATTATGACATTACATGTTAAAAATTTTTTCTGGAAACCTATAAAATATCCATCGTTTTATGACACCAAGAAATAATATATTTATAAATAATACTCGGTACCTATCCATATAAAAATAATAATTAGTAAAATAATGTAACACTTAACTTTTATAAATACATTTTGAAGACAGCTGTGCTTTTGTTGACTGCTGGAACACTATTAC
>PVMI01028252.1:7163-19551 GCA_008528875.1 Aulacorthum solani
TCCAAGATTAATCGACAACCGTTTGTTTATGTTAGACAATATACACTATACAGGCTATTCTGTCGCAGACAAAGTAAGGGGGAATAAAGCCTTGGACTGGTCGTTACTGTCATTATGTATGAACGAAACAGTAATATTCTCTTGAGGGCTGGAGTATAGTATCTAGTTTTATAAGTATTTTCTATTATGTAATATTTAAGTAGTTAGCTGCAATATACAAAATAAAATAAAACCTAATAACATTTCATTTTTAAATAGATACACAATATTATGACTTAAACGTAGATGTTTCTTATTGTACATTAATTTTGCTCTTAAACCTCTATAGTTATAAATTAAACAATATTGATGGCTGCTTAAATTTAATTAAGATAATTTTAAGGGAACACAATTATATAGGTGCATAAATAAAATTAATTTACTAATTGAAGTTATAATACTGAAAATGATTGATGCAGTATCAAATGCTAATAACTTCGGTACTAAAGCTTTAGGATGTTCTTAAAAATTTAACCTACAGCTAGAATACCAAAGAGATCAACTCTGACACATTAGTTATCACTTATCAGTATAATATATAAACATAAAAATGCAATGTAAGCGATTTAATCGAAAATAATAAATTACCTCCAGTGAGCATCGACACCAGTATAATACCGCATGACCAAATATCAGAAGGTTCAGCTTGATAAGGTAAAAGTGAACGGACTTCTGGAGCTAAATAAGGACGAGTTCCACAATATTTATCCAGTTTACGCCGCTATTTAAATTATTGTAAAATATTAGATAATTATGTCTAGGGTTGGATTTAAATTTAATAAAACTACCTATTAAGCAATACATTTTGCATTTAATAAAGAGTAAACAAATTTACGATTTTCTGAAATAGTTGATAATAATTTTACTTTGTAATAAAATAAGCATAAATATTACTTACTTTTCCACCACATAAAAACATAGTGGCTAATCCAAAATCGCTTATTTTTAGATTTCCATATTCGTCCAATAATAAATTTTCCGGTTTCAAATCTCTATGCGCTACACCATAATTGTGTAAATATTCCTAATAAAATAATGGTATAAATCATATACAAATATACATAAAGAAATACAATTTTTTTTTGTTTAAAAACTTACAACTCCAGAAATCAACTCTTTGAAGAACTTTCTAGCATCAGATAGTGGCATTCCAACATCAGGTTCTATAATTTTCAAAAAATATTTGTTTATATTAGTGTACTAACAATGAAGTTATTAGTTATTACTATAAAATAAAGAAACCTTATAAATTCTATAGAGATGGGTCTGTCTACAAAAAATTAACTATTATTTTACAAGTGAAATAAAATATACCAGTATATATTGACTATGTAAGAGTATAACATATTTTTAATGTAAAATTGTTTCTATAGAATTTACATTATACATTAAATCATATCATATAAGCTTACCAATTCGATCAAATAGTTCACCTCCAGATGCATATTCTAAGAAAATATAATAAGTATCTTTGGTATGACGCTGTCCGTAATATTTTATTATACTTGGATGATTCAATCGGCTATGTATAGCTGCTTCTTTTTTTACAGTAGCCAATGCATCAGCATAGTTTTGCAAATCAATCGTTTTCATGGCTACATAGCAATGATTATTTTGATTTAATAAAAGTTTTACTCTGAAAATAATAATAAAATAATTAGAATTCTAGAAAGACACAAGTTGAATAAAATTAACACTTCATACAAATATATATGTTTGTAAGCGGTGCTTGATAAATGTAATTGGAGGACCAAAGCTTTGGTTCTATTAAGAACTCATAAGCTTTATTATTTAAACGAATGAGATACATAAAAAAACAAGAATTAATTGAATGTATTTCCATATATATACCGCTAATCACTCTCATTTTTTTCATAATAAATTTAATTAATCAAATTCTGACTTTCGACATTTAAAAGCATAGGTGCTAAAATAATAGGGGCCATATTATTTAAAATACTAATTTTTTTTATTCTAATGTTAGCCTAAGCCCTAACCTAAGCCATTCTTTTTACTGTAAATTGTTAAGGATGATGTTTTTTTTTTGTAAATATTAATATAAGTATGTAAATCAAAATTCAAATTATTAGTAGTTTCTGACTTGAAATTAACATTGCGTACTAAGAATAACAATCCAAGACAATAGTTAAATGTTAATATAATTTGTTATGTGTGTAATAAATATATTATTAATTGTAAACATACTCGCCAAATGATCCATCGCCCAATGTTTGAACAATATTCCATCCTTCAACAAATGGAATATTCATTTGTAATGTTACAACCTAAAACAATAGTCAATTAGATACCTAAGTACTTGTTTTAATTTTGATTAAGAATCGAGAAAGTATTAATAAAAAAAAAAATTTTTTAAAAATCTACAAACGTAATAATAACAGTGTATATTTTTATTGTAATCCGATTTACAAATAAATTAGTTTAAACTTACTTAAACTTATTCATCCGAAAAAAAAACACAAACACTACAATTATAATAATTTCACACGATTTATTGTTCTACTTAAACATAATATTAATAATAATAAAAATAACACAAATTACAGTTTAACAATACATTAGACCTATTCGGCGACACCGGACGAGTAAAGAACTAAACACGTCAGAAGAGCACAGCGTCAGCTAACACACTAACCTTGGTCCGTAGACGCTAAACAGACAACAGTAAACAGTGAAACGGAATAAAGGAACATCCAAATGT
Organism: Aulacorthum solani; assembly: GCA_008528875.1. Classification (NCBI taxonomy): domain Eukaryota; kingdom Metazoa; phylum Arthropoda; class Insecta; order Hemiptera; family Aphididae; genus Aulacorthum; species Aulacorthum solani. The sequence continues at coordinate 9,922 of PVMI01028252.1, forward strand.
GAATTCCGTTAACATCGTTTATTTTTTAAAAAAGTGAATTTTGTATGATACGTTTTCACGCTATCGATAGTTGATATTCGATTGTATGAAGATAATAATATTACCGTTTGTTATTTTGACCGCGAACAAAGAAATCGAGTTGTATTCCGCTTGGTATGATAAATGTTATCGTCGCGGGTAAGAAATGCGAACTAATGATAACGTCTCAGTCCACAGGTCCTGTGATACCCGTGTCGGCCGCTATATAGAGATATAAGGACCCCGCTAAGTATTTATCGAAATATTTAGCTGTACGTAATTTTCAGGCGCAATTTTTGTTCACAGAGCCCATGGCCGTCAAACTTTGGGCATCTAGGGTGAAGGGAAATTGTTTCAACAATATGTCGTGTACATTTTTTTAGGCCCTATGTATTTCATTATGTGGGAATGTGGCCCTAGAAGAACTGATCCGTGGGCTTTTGGTGTGCCAGAACGACACTGTGTGATAAATAGATAATATATATTGTATAGTACCATATGGCATAGGCTACAATAAGATATTGTTATTTACTTATTTGCTCGTAGTTCTTATTTAGCTTTCTAAATATTTTTGTTGTTTAACTTCAAAACTTAACCTACTAATCTAAATGATTTTAACTTAGTCTAACTGTTTTTTTTTTAATTGTTATTTGTGACAGGTATAGGTGCAAGTTACTTTGGAACTATAATTATTAATTTGGCAACGTTCAAAAAAAATAATATATTTATGCTGTTTTCAGTTGCATGGACTTTTTTTAATTCAATAATATAGCTTGTAGAATAAATAAATAAATATAATTATACTGGAATAAAATCATAAAGCAACAAGTAACTTAATATTTATTATTTTATATTTTAACCAGAAAAATAAAGTAACTTGAAGGAACTACATTTAAAAACTCAATTTTGAGTATTTATTAAAGTACAATTCAACCAATGTAATAGTTTCAATTGCCACAGAATTAATAACTCAATAGAACATATACTATACTTGTTGGTGCCCACGACTTCAGTCTAACAATATTGAGAAGTTACAGTCGCTCTATAACAACGTAACAATATTGTCAACATAAGAAATACGGTAACTTATTTAGTAAGCAATGCCTATATCCATATATGACCTACATCTATTTATATTATTAAAATAAAAATGAAGTATCTTTTTGTACGTGGAACTCCTAACCAAAAAAAAACCTTAAAAAAATTAACACAACATATCTTTATAAATTGTAGCCTATGTGTTATTCCGATGTATAAGCTCTATAATTGTAAAGTTTCATTAAAATCATTTCAGTAGTTTTTACGTGAAACAGTAACAAACCTCACAAACTTTGTTGTTTATGATATTAGTATGATAGTATATAGTATAGGCAATAATTATTATTTATTATTATATTTGTACCTTCTATACCTACCTACTAACTGTTTAACTTTACCTGTTTGATTTTGTATAAATTTGAGTTTAAACTGAAACAAGAATAGCCAATATGTAAGGATAATAGTAAAGTTGTCATTAGACCTTTTTAGTTTAGATTTCTACAACTACCTTAACATTATTTACCTATAACCTGTTGATAGTTAGAAGTTTACACGCTTTTCTTGCCTATTGCTAATTCCTCCAATTTTGTTTGAAATGCTATTTATTACAAATAGTTGTAATTTTTTCAAACTTTCCATTCATTTTTATTCATTTTGCAAAGAAAAAAAAATTAATTGCAATTTCTAAATACTATATATCCTATAAGAATATTATATACCAATAGGTACTCTGTAAACATCTATATTGGTACTTCCAACAATATTAATACTACTAAGTATGTATAAGTTATAGCCGAGTATAAGGCACTTATTTGTTTAAGCACATTTATGTTTACATATTTTTAATCACTAATCAGTGATAAGTGTTGAAAGGAATGTCGATTAAAAAAAAAAAATTATTGTGGCTATTAGAATATTAAAATTAGGTAATAATAAGTTCCTACACAGGAGTAACAGGTATAAAAATACACACTTAAGTTCTCACAAATGATAAGTTCCTATAAGGCGGAAAAAAATAACTTATGATAGTTCCTACACCAATCATACACTACATTTTTATCACTAACATCCGTATATTTTTAAAATCATTAAAACCTCCAACCTTTTTTAAATAAATATATATTATACAATAAGAACTACATATTATAGTACTTAACAAAAAAAATGCAATACAAAATATGTTGAGATAGAATAGTTTATGAACAAACATTTTAGGTTATTCAGCAATCAAAATTTATCAATTCCTATGTTAAATATTTAAGTTTCTGAAATCAGCCATATAAAACAAAATATTTTTTTCTTACAATTATTTTTTATTTATGAAACTTTGTTGGCATTTAAAAAAAAATTAAGTAATTTTCACCCATTTGACTACATTTAATATATAAATAATTATATATTTTCTATAATAATTTATATTTTATGAAATGTATTATAATATTTTTTATATAAGACATTATATGATTAAACTGAGTGATTTTTTCCTATATTTTAACATAATACCGATAAATATTATAATAAAAATAATAATTTAAATAATTTAAACTTACACAATACATTATATTCTCCATAATATAAGAACAAATCTATATATTTTTGTACCTGCAAGGTCAATGGTAGGAACTTACATTTGCCCTTAAATTAAACTCTTAGTATAAAACTGAAAAGTAGTTGATGAAATCATTAATCAGTAGAGTGGATACATAGGTCCTACCTATATTGATGTATATATATTTAATATTTAAATATAGGTAAACCTAAACCTTTTTTAAAACATTATGTATATAAAGATAATGTAATCCCCGTGCTCTTAGAAATAGGTACCCACAAATAGTAGACCCTACCTGTCTACTGGTACCAATGCAGGTCAAACATCTCCTTTGAAAAAGTTTTCCCGAATGTTGAATACGTTATTATTTCGGGCATTAAGTTAGTGCCGTCCTTTAGTCCAAGTAAAAACAAATAGTTGTGGTGTCAAAAAAAAAAAAAAAAAAATAGTAGAGGCGCTCCTCCTTCTCTCTACGCACTTTCCCTCTCAATTCTATCAGTACTTTAACCACACCTATTTTGGGACAGTCCTATAAATCTGTATGAAATGAGAAAAAATTTTTGTTCTCAAAAATGGGCTGCATTTGAGGATTGACATTTTTATACAACGAGAGCCGTTTAGAAAATTGCTCTTTTCGAAAAACGGTAGCCAAATGGACTATAACCTTCAGCGTTGGTACCTTCCTACCCGAACCTTAAATAATAATGTTCATACCTAGATACCTTTATATGTATACGGTAGGTATTACTACGTGTAAATTATTAGGGTTTGCATAAGCAATAAATAAGTAATTGATCAATGTCATGACATTCAGATGAGTGATAACTGTTGAGTTATCAGTGATAATTGTTTCATACTTCGAGCTTGATAATAATATGGTACTACGCGTCTAGTGTCTACGTGTTAGAAAGTAGGTAAAACAAGTTATCTATAACCAACGTCCTATTGTCGAATAGCTGGCCTTGTGGCGCAACGGATAACGCGTCTGACTACGGATCAGAAGATTCCAGGTTCGAATCCTGGCAAGGTCGCGCCGCAGCACTTACAAACTTTTTTTTGCCAATTTTGAAAGGACTTGGTATTATTTTTTAAATCGTGTTTCAGAAAAAATGTCTCAATACTAGGAAACAAAAAGAACAAAAATTTACAAGAAAGTCTAATTAAATTTTTAAAACATTGGTTGGGTTATCTCTCCATTTCTCATATAGCGATTTTCTTATTTCGTTGAAATATGAAATTGAAAAATAAAAGCTGCAGATACTTGAAATGTACACCATATATTTATATTATCAAATCATACACTTGGTAAAATTATTAAAATATTTTGACTTGTTTTGAACTGTTTACAGACATTTTCAAATTTCAATTTTTTTAGTTTATTTTTCTATTATTGTCAATAAAATTGTATTTGTAGGGTCAAAAAGCTTGAAAATTTAATACTAGGCTCCTGATATATTGTTACAATATCATTTGAAAAATTTAAAAAAAATACATAGGCACGATTTTTGTTATAAGCATTTAAAGTTCAAATTATGACATAATCCATATAATTCAAAATTTACAATTAATTTTCATAGTTAAGAGTTGAAAATGTAAAGCAAAGTTCCATGCAAGTAGGTTATTTTGTAACCATAAATCAAAAAATATATAAGCACAGTTTTTTTTTCAAATGTAGACGAAATATTTATTAAATAACCCAGAGTAATTTTATGTTAATTAAATATGTAAATTAAAAGTAAATTATTTTATACTCTAACTTATTTAATAATTTGCAACATACAGCAGAGCGACATCCACTTACCCGCTTTTTTTTTAATTTCATAGTCTATAACTAACTGTTATTTGGTTTATTAAAATTTGGATTTGATTTAATTTTTAACTGCACGAACTCTAAAATTTCAAACATATACGAGTAATTGCAATTGATTAGACCTAATTTTAATGAATTTGCACATTAATTAATATACTGCATTAGGAAATTGTTTAGTGATTCTGTTAATTTTTTTTTTCAACATGTATTATGTACATTTTTCATTAAAATATTAGTAAGTAACTTTTTTTAAAACATATTAGTTTTTAAATAATTATAACAATGTTTTCAAAGAAAAAATTAATTAATTAAATTTAAATTATATTTAAACTTTACTAAGTTCCGTCAGTCTTATGATTTTAATAGAAATGTTGGGTAGGTATTATAACATCTTTTCAAGCTAAAGTATGTTCTATATTATTATAATAGTGTTATCATAAAATCAATATCAATATTGATGTACGCCTGTACCGGACTTGAGTATTTAGAAATACAATTCAATTTTAACGATCAAACCTGGCACACTTCAATTTTTGATTGTTAGTAAACCCTCAACACTATTTTATCAATGTGATTCGAATGTATTATTGACTTATTATAATAACGTAAACCATTAAAAATGATATATAATAGTAATAATATACGTAAAATATAATGGTGCGTCATTGATGGTTAACTATTAGGCTACATAAAATAATAGGTAGGTACTATATACTGTTATGAATTCAACTGCTTACCACAGTATTGTGATTCATCTTGCACAATTCGTCTGACCTCCATCAAAGATGTATTTTTGTGCCAATAACCACGATACCTCGCTTATACATATTTATTTATTCATTAACATAGAAAACGGGATTTTAAACCAGAAACAATCACAGCACAGGTACAAATAAATCAGTTATAAGTAATAAAAAGTTTTGTAAAGTAAACAATTAATTCAACACTTCTGAATAGTTGAAGTTGGGTCATCGCTCGGCGAAACGCATTAAACGGCGGACAGGAGATTTATGAAGGTAGCCGGTAGGTAGGTAGTTATAACTTAAGCGGCATCAGAGAAAGGTGAGTTAAACGGAGTAGAGTTTCCCAGTTGAAGGGCAGGTGTTCTAAAATTATTGATGTTTCCTAGGGGAGTATCTAAATCAAAAAACCAGGTACGTGTTACGTTCTTATTTGAGCAAAACTCAAGAATTTTATCTGCAATCATTTGGAGTTTGTAATAAATTTATGAATCCCATAAAAAGAACCCATGTTCAAGAACATGTCTTACTAATGAACAAAAATATAAATTATAAGTATAACTATGATTTAAAAAGGAATAATATAGAGACAGAAAATAATGAATACTCGATTGAAAACAAACATACGATAGTTATGACTTATGATAGGTATATTTTTTGAACCCATTTATTTTGAATAATACGAACAGTGAAGAAATCAATTTTTGTTGACAATTGTATTGTAATTTATACAGTAAGGTAATCAAAAACTGAATACATTTCTTTTTTTAAATAATTTATAGATACAATGAACCATTAAATGAAACAATGAAAACCACGGACGCAATCGACTTAAAATAATAAAATTTGATTAATATCAAAATGTTTACATAAGGATATTATTTTATAATATACGTTTATAAGAATATTTGTAAATTCATGAATATATTATATTATTATTATCTATGGAATATTTAGCGGTTTTAACGACGATAGTTATAATTATTGTTATTCTAACCTATTTATTAGAATTACTTTGGTTACATAAACATATAGGTAATATTATAATAATTATTAAAATAAAGTGAATAATTATACTTAAATTAACTTATGGCTATTTATTAATAAATCATATTACAAATAATTTAATTAATAACTAACTACTTTTTTTGTTTCTAATTATATTTAAATCTGTATAATTTATTAAAAACAGTTTGCATAACTATTTTTTGAAGATTTACAGAATTGGTTTAAACTTAAATAAAACATTAAAATTCACAAAAGCAATGAAGTTCAAATAATACATAATAATATGTACAAAAATACTTTCAAAAGAATATAGTTTAATTATAACACTTATATATTATTTCCAAATAATCTATTCTACTATGTACGAATTTTTCGATCCACTTGAACAGACGTTGATGTCTATTATTCTTAATTTTTAGTTTTCTCTTATTTAACTAAACATATAGATACTTATTGATATAAAGTGAATAATAATAATTAAATTAACTTATAACTATTCGTTTATAAATTATATTTTAACTTATTTAATCAACATCTAACAATACTTCTTTTGTTTTTAATAATAATAACACGCTTACATTATTTTAATATCAAATACTTTTATCTTACTGAATATCCAATGGCTTTAATGAAAATCACTTATAAGTTAGAATACCTAAGTCAAATTTAATTTAGATGAAGTCTGTGTTGAGTATAAGGGCCCTATATATAGCTAAGTTCTGGAACTCGAATTTATGGTCAAAATAAAAACAAAATAATTTGCGAAATAGAGTTAAATGTTAGAAGGTAATCAAAATTAGAATTTAAAAAGGTCTGCACTTCTATACACAAATTACCGAAAACGAAAAATGAATTTGGTAAATCCANNAAATAAATAGTGTCTTACTGTCGTAGTGTATAAATACAAATACGATAAACAGTGATCGGGTAAAAGTAAGGTTTTTAATTTTAAGACAACTATAGTCCTATAGGATTATTGGTTTGAATGTGTGATGTATAACATCAGGACCCCAAAAACGAAGTACAAAATTAATAAGTCTAAGGCCAGAAAAATATGAAAAAAAAATTATTATGTATTCAAAACGTTTGACAAAATCTCAATACAACAAATTGGGGACGAAATTTTAAAATCAGAGTTCTTGTGCGACGGATCTTCGTTATAAACTTATAACTATTATTATACTTATTAGCCTCCTTTTGTTTAAATACTATACCATACCTATCAATAAAAATAATAATATTATTTTTTAAATGTGAATAATTTTATTATTTATTTAGTAACTATTTAGTATAAGTACCTATATTATAATTTAAGTCTAACTACTTATTTGTTTTTAATTATATTTCAATTTATATAATTAAAAACAATTTAATTTTTGACAAATGATCAATCAGTTGGTTTAATGAAACATTAAAAACCAAGAAAATGCAATTAAATTAAAATAATAAATTATAATATATACAAAATTACTTATAATTATATTATAATATTACAATTTATAATTTTATAATAACTCGTTTACACACACCAAAGTATAAACCTTCCTAAAAAAAGCCACAATACCTATATTATAATAATAAGATGCAATGTTCGACATAGTTATGACCTATCGAGGTAGGTACCTACTACCTTTCGAATGTAGTTCCCGTGTTGTTAAAAAACTGTAGGTACCTATACTACCTACCTAAATTATAATGTGCAGATAATACCTTCTAATAAGCTTATAAGCTAATCGTTTCATATGGATATCGTCATAATATCGACCAATCACTCTTGGATGTTGCATAATTTATTGTGTGGCATGACGAGTACTTTTCCTTAAAAATAATTCGTAGATTCCGTCGTTTTTGTAAACGGGTACCTACGACGAATTAACTCTTAACAATATTAAGTATGTAATAATGGCAATTATATCGTTACTTGTTCGTATAAACTATAATATAAAGTATATAAACATAAAAATAGCAATATTGTTAAAACAGCTATATTAATAAGAATAACACAAAATAATGTATTTGTACCATAATTACGGTAATAATTTGACGGGAAGTCATAGAGTTAAAATTACTTAAGTATATTTTAATATATATATATAAATGGATGGATGACAAAATACACGACATTTTATGCAGCATTGTATACATGCACGACTCGACTAATGTATAGTATAATAAAAATACTTCCCACTGCAGTATTACTAGTGTTGATTTTCGGTTGATAAAAAGTTGATGTAATTTAAATTTATTGATTATTACAATATACCTAGGGGAAATCAATTTTTTTTAGTTATCAGAAAGCGTATTTTTCTTTTTATAAAATGTTAATGTTTGAGTATCATGTAATTACAAATCAATAACTGGTTATTTGTAATATTTTAGAGTTTAGACAGCAGTGGGATAACGAAATAAAAATCTGTATAAATATGGTTTTATGTTATGAGTAACTAGGCACATCAAATCACCAATAAAGAAAAACTCGCGAAAAAATTAAAACAAACAATAATATTCTGCTCCCGTTGTTTGACGAAGTGCAAGTAGCCGTCGTTAATACGGTGCAGGTATCAAATAATATTATATCCTTTACAAAGATTAAAATTAGTTAAACATAAACCTTAAAATTAAGTTTATAATATCTTAAAAATATTATAAACACTTAATATCTAAATGGTGGACGGTTCCTGATGATCAAAGGTGTTTAAAATAAACATTTCTATAGTATAATATATATCTGTAGATAGTACTTGTGTATATACAATGGCTGAGGGGAGCGGAGACAACAGACGAACTCATGCGAACCTTCTTCCGGTCTCACTCCTCGGACATCAAACTATGAGATGCGTTTAGGGTTCAGCAGCATTTTTGGCTTGTGACTTGTAGCCCCAAGTGCGACGGAAGCATACGTGATTGGCCCATTCAGGATCACCCACAGGCCCGCTTGCCGCTGCATCACAAGGGTCGCCGCTGCCGCAGCCGTTGCCATTTGTGTGGCAGTTTCCGCTGTTGCAGATGTCATCATCTCTAGCATCTGCATCTCTACGATGGTTGTCGAAGTCATCGCTCTGCAATCTGGCTGCGGCGTACAGGACCTTGGTGGATTTGACTAGGATATCTTCTTCTTTCTTAATGCCATAATAAGATTTGTCCTTCGTGTATGGTGCAAACGTCCACGTGACTGGTAAATACTGCTGTAATTAGACATTTAAATGCGAATAGATATAATTAATGATGCAAAAATTATGGTTTAACTGTTACGTCATACGAGCATGATACAACAAAATTCGAATAAAACGACCTTCTGACGAACAAATGATAAATATTAGATACGTACCATCTTGTATAATTGAGAAAGTTGACTGAACAGTGAGACAAGGTCTTGAAATGAAATGGTTCTCGTTTTCGTACAACTAGAAAATAAAAACAAACAATATAAGCAATATGTTGAATCCAGAAAAGTTTTCTGGGGGGGG
>PVMI01028264.1:0-11067 GCA_008528875.1 Aulacorthum solani
TTGGTTCAAGAGCCGCACAAAATTTATTTAAGAGCCTCGTTGTAGCCACCCCTGCCCTATAGAGTCATAGATCTCTATAAAAACTATAATACATACCTTATTATTTAAATTTTAAACTATATTAATTATTAATTTCATAGTAGCTATATTAACCTAAATAAATAGGCGTAACATATAAATCATCAATAAAATTAATAAAAACTGATAGCTATATACTATATATTTTAATCTATAAGTAAGTACCGGTAGGCTGTAACTTATTCGTAATTTAATCCTATCAAATTATCGAAAACACATTACTAATTACTGTTTAGTAGGTATACGTCATGTGATTTCTATACTTTTAATCAATTTTATTATTCTGTATAAAAAATTTATCACTATACAGTAGTACAGTTTATAATTATCATAGAGTTAATACCTATTACCTATGTAAATACTACCTAATTAGTAATTTATTAGTAATGTTAACCATAGATTTTTAAAAATATATATCGTTGTTAGTTTTCTATGATATGTTATTGATATTAAATTATATGCTATGACTCCTCAATGATGAAGTTTTTTATCTACTAGCTAAATCAAATTTATCAGAACATATGTCAAGGCTTTTTAGGACATAAAATTCTTAGGTTCATGTGATGGTTTATTGAAAAACGTAGTTTAAAATACGTGTGCAAAATAATCATTAGGGGGTCACCCAGCGGCAACTTGAACTTTTTTTTCTTGACTCACATTTAATATTTCTACACCACCCACCCCAAAAATAATATAATGATATACCTCCTTCGAGTCGCTGCTGGGGTCACCAACCTTTTACAACAAATGAGCCACATTAAAAAAAATTTTAAGTATCTGGTGATCGACCACTATTTATTTAGGTACCTATATTATTAATATTGTTACATGCAGAAAAATAATAAATTACATATCTAATAATAATCTTCTTTTATTCTTTCTCCATCGAACAATTGTACGTTTTCTTTGCTAATAAATTGTACAAAATACTTTATATTTAATTAGGTTTGATGCCAATTAATTCATATTTTAATATTAGACAAGAACACAGTTCATATAATATTAGAAATACTCAAAGGAACATATTTATACTATTTAATAATAAGGCATATTATTATGTTATTATAATAAACAATATTGTCTGCTACGTCTCACAACAGACTTAGACAAACTCAGGAAGACTAGTCGGTACAATATTGGACAGATAGGTGTCCCCGAGTATAATTTATCTCAATATAAGGACATACCAGCTAATATACATATTACTTGGTATGGATTATGATAATCACTTTCGTGAGTCATCAATTAACATGAGTGGTAAGTATTACAGTGTACTAAGTACACATTTTGTATCTAAAACCCATTTATTGCACTTTCTATGACCTGTAGGGATGTTCAATTAAAACCCCAGTGAGTGGAGGGTAAGTATACAACAACCTAACCTAAGAATATTTACATTTGTAGAGGAATTTTTACACGCACAAAAAATATATTAGTATATTACATGTATTATACTTAATAATTATCATAATTTTTAATCAATTAATTTTTCTGATTACAATTTGTTTCAGACATTTTCGTTTATATAATCGAATGATTATAGTTATTAGTTGATAACCGTGATATATAGGTCGATTGCTGCTGCTAGAGTATATATTTATAGCAGGTAAATAGATGGTAAGATATTAAAATTAATATCATAGATTCACTGTAAATACCCTTAAAGGTATTTATCCCTTTAGGTGTATAAGAATATTTTGTCCATTTATCAAACTACTTTTTTCAGTTAATAAAATGTATTAACTTCAACTAAATAGTTTTAAAAACATACAAAATTAATCGTCAAGTAATGCGTATTGATATTAGACATGACTACATAAGTTGTAATAAGTTTCTACTAACACTCTATCACTCGACAATAATAAAAAGTAAATCGGTATTTTAAACTAATTTATCATTCAGTGAGTACATACTCAAAACATAATTTACTGTATAATATAAACGATAACTACCACGCAAGACTTATACCTATATATTAAGTATATAATTATAATAGGCAATGGCCAAGATATCAAGAAATCTTCTATGAAATAAAAACAAATCAAAGTAATAACTATCAAATAATCTCCTGTGAGGGGCGGTGGCTGGAGGGTGACGTTTTTAAGGAATAATATTTTGGCATTTCATATATCAATTATATTCGAGCTGTGTTACTGGGTGATAAGTAAATGAAACTATGAATGTAAGTGTGTGTAAGTCATAAAATTCGTTATTGAGTACCGAGCACCGAAGGCTCACCTCCCGCATTTAAATTTCATGTCGACGCACTTGTCAATGATACAGATTTTATCAAATTATACGCAGTACTATTCAAATGATAAAATGCTAAAAAGCTAGATCAAAATTGAATTTGAAAAAAAAAACTTGAATTCGACGGATTTTTATTTTGAAAACGGATATTAATTAGCTACTGTGTTCGTTTATAGAATGGTCGAGAGGATTTTATTTTTTCAAATTCTTCGATAAAATATCGACAATTTAAAAAATAAGAATTTTGGTACTTTATAAATTTAAATACGCCATTGATTTTTGTTATGATAATACATTTCCAAGGCCATACTTTAGTAGATTTTTTGAAGATTTTTAATAAGTTTTGAAAATTAAAATCCGTCAAAGCCAAGTTCCACAGTTATGTCTAGTTTTTGGCGTGTTTTACATGATTATTTGTACCTTCTCCAGTCCCCTTAATAGTATATCTACTACCTATTACTAACTAAAGGGCTATTTTTGATTTCTGTCATAGGTATATGTTTTACTTGACTGTGAACAAACTAACAAAGAAAAAAAAACCATTTGGTTTGTCGGTACTAGGTTGTACAATTATCTAGCCTGACCACACGTAGTCATATTTTCTATAAGTATAGTGATTGTAAAAAATAGTACACAGGTTACCACTCGGACCAGCAATAACTTTTACGCTGGAAACTAGTTCCCACCGGTCACCGATCTTTTTCAATAAACAAAAACGATAGCTATAAAATGTGAACTCGACCCGGATCATAATATATAACATCATTTCTTATCTCATATCCGCATCATGTCCATCATGTCGTAATTTATTCATTATTATTTTATTCTTGTATAGGTTTTTTTAGTATAACAGACTGCAGGTCGCATGTGTGACAAACCGGCCAACAAAGGTACTTATCGTATTTTCAATCAAATTTCCCACCTCGAATAAAGAGTAGTTTAAAGAAAAGGATTTATTTGAATACCTAGGTACTTACATCATTTTAATCTATCGATATTAATAATTTTTAAAAATGATCTAAGTATAATAAATGCTAGATCCAATTTTACGTCTACTTTAAATATAAATAAATAATGTAAAACCAGTTCTAAGGACTATTATTCTTAATACAAACATTTTAATAACTATAAGGAACTACTATTTCGAATTTTGAATGTAGTGCATCAAAATTTTCAAAAAAAATATACATTAATTAATTTACAGTTAAACAGGGAGCTTCTCATTTGAAAAACAGAAGTTTGTATCACTACAGAACACTCCTTAAGTTGAAAAAAAAAAATTCAAGAATTTGAAAATATGGTTTTTGAGTATATTTGAAAATTCGAAGAATCAGAATTTAGATAAATGTATTATTAAAGGAAAAAATGGTCGTGAGCATGCTAGGTAAATCACAGTGTATATCTAAGAAGTTATAATATTTTTTAGAAATGTGATAAATAGAAAATATTATTAAATTAATAAGATACAAAATTGTTCAAATAATATGTTGAATAGATACTATACATCATAATAGATATTATAGGTATGAAAATTAACTACTTTTATTTTATTATTGTTGTAACTATTTGCTTCTTGTTATTATTATTTATTACCATCCGATCAGATTATAACATTTGAAAAGTAAAAATCGTTATTCAAAATACATTTATAGCTTCTATATAGCTTGAACAGTTACATTAAGTAATATAAGACAAGTGGTCAAGTACCTAAGTATAATTTTGAGCCTTTGAGGTAGCGTTTTATGGGTTACCTAAGTATCTATGTATGTTTCTAATGTTTGTTTTTACTAATTTTTAGTGACTTAGGCATATATTATGTGCATCGTACCTCGTAAAAAAACAGTTACTTACAAATATAACAAAGATCAATGATTTTAGAGACAAAAATAGGTAGCTAATTATAAAAATAATAGTGATGAATATGTAAAATGTGGTCAATTGTGTATTTAATTACCGGGCAATCAATAGTATAGTAGAGCCAATATACAACTGTACCTAATGTGTCGATAAATCACTCTGCGCTTCTAAATCGGAACTACGTGCTCAGGATTTCGGATTGAACGATATATCTTTTATCAAACAAATGATACAAGTATAAAATGATTCAAGAAAAAAAAATTGTATAGATTTTATTGATTGTTATTTTTTTTGTAGTTTTAAATAATACTCAAACTTGCTCATTGCACTGTAGGTAGGTTGTAGGTAACTAGTTTAGCTGTGAATGACATAATGATCTAAAATGAATTTCATTTAAATTTTAGGTTGCTTACTTATTTCACCGACTGCGAATCAATTATAAGATTATGCCTAAACATAATATATAGTTATTTGTTGCACAATATTATTATTTTATAAGTATTTTTGGCGGCACGTTCGATTCTTCATAGGCCAGCCACTCTTTCCCAATCGGTGTAGAATAAAAATACCTGGTTAAAAATTATATAACATGCATAATTATTATAATTCATAATATAATATACAATTCAGAGATATTAAAAGTTGGGCCTATGAATTAATCATTTAGGTATTATATTATAGTGTTATTTTGACAGGTTTATAATCGCCTTAATGGCGTTGTTTATCACTCATGCAAAAGAGCAATACATTTATACAGCCGCACCTTACAAAACAAATCTGCAGTTCACCCTGAAATTTTTCATATTATACTTCAATAACAATCATACAATAATTTAAAATTATTAAATGTTACAAGCAAGTAGAAAGAAAATGTACAAAACAGAAAAGTCTGTGCTATATAATATGGTAAGATTCGAGTGTACCTCGTCCGTTGAGTTAGTCATTATAATGAAAGAGTTAAATTTGAATTCAATGATAAATCATTGCATATAAAAACGATTCTGAACGCAAACAGTCCGACACATTTGACTAAATTTTTAAGGATATTTTATAATTTATTTATATTGCTATATTATTAATATGGTATTATATTAGATATTATAATTAAATAACAAAGGTCATTTTTTTTCAAAACCAGGGTTTATACTGTAATTACTGTATACCATAATGTACTATGTTTTTAATTTATAAGTTAATGTACCGATACGTATCGTATAACTGTGTGACTAGGCCCCTGATATAAATACCTTAAGAGTTATGATTAGTCAGAATATATTGGAAGAATCATTATGCAAATCATAAACAACAATAATATAAATACGTCATGGCAAAAAGTTGCAAGTCCCTGTGGGTCATGGTTTAATATGTAATTTTGACTTATAACTAAATAACCAGAATTGGTAGAGAAACAATATTTAAGTGAGGCTCCAATTCCGACTTTGATGCAATGCAGGATCTATTAGTTACTACATTTGAACTTGTGTGTTATTTTGTGAGTTTTGGGTCTACTATAGTAGGTATAGATACCCGGAAATTTAGCATAGTCCATACTCTCAGCAGCGATTTTAGAAATGAGTTGCCAGAATTTACTTGTTCCGCTGTTTAAATGTTGGGAGATTTAGCTAGGTCGTAGATTAAACGTAATTTTTACTTTATTTCATTTTCTACAGTTATATTTAGAACAAAACCATGATTATCTAAAATAAACGGAAGCCTAATAATTGTTACCAATTCTCATTAAAATAACAATTTATTGATTTAAATGTTTCATACTACTATACTAGATAATATAATTAATCGATAATTATAATTTACTATGGACTTAAACTGACAGCAGTTAAATGGTATAATTAGCGTTATTATTTATTAGATCACAATGAAATAAAAAACAAATATATAATATAATTTAGGTTTGAGACTACAAGGGTTACTTATAATAATAATAGAATTTAGTTCAATTGATTGATAGCATAAAATATTTACTATTTATTTACGTTGTTTTTTTAGCATAGTAAAAATCCCAATCTGAGATTGTATACCTAGTATTATATCATTTACTATCCATGTGTGTATCTTTATAATCAAATTGAATTGTTTATAAAATATAAATTTAAGGGGGTTCAAGTCAGTCCAAAAAAAAATTGTCTTTTAACCCTCTGCTGTGACAATATTGTGAGACTTTGGATTGTTCGATTTTAATAGTGTTAAAATATTAAAATAATAACATTTCTGGACATCTCTAGATAACCGTGAGAACACTTTTTTCAAAATTTTAACTTTTCACGACATTAAAATATCATAACTTTTCAGTTTTTTCAACATGTTTGTACAATCATATGTATTGAAGAAATTCAAATTGCAAACAAATTCTTTGGCCGTTCTCTAGCTAGAAGATATGTTAAAATAAATGTTAGGATTTTTACAGAATTGAAATCGCACTAGCGTAACAGTTTACAGTTCTACAGTCTACAGTTTTGTCACAGCCGAGGCGTGGCGTTTCTACTCAAAAAGAAACCGAATACTTTTTCCTAATTGAATATACTGACTCGTGCCTAAAGGCTAAAACTTGAAAACGCTTTGAGATACTGCATAGCGCATACACTAATGTTCATATACACTATATAGTAATATAGGGAGGCCGTTGTATTACTCTATAATATACACTCGCACACATTGACATGACCCAGATCCAGATGGACCTGTCACATAATTTGCCTAGTTCTTACTCCTTAAAAAATGACCAACTGGAACCCCTTTAATATATTCTAATAATGTATAGCCCCCAAATTTACTACGGTTAATATAAATGACAAAATTATGTTTATTTGAATACTTTTTTATTTAACCTATTTATTAGTTGTTTTTTGTATTACAATAATGTGTTAATTGTATTTTTAATTGTTTAATAATAAATAAAAAGCTTTTTAATTGACATATTAGGCCAAATACTCTAAATAATAAGAACTATATTTAAGCTAAAGATAATGTGTTGTTATATTTTGAAAATATGAAATATCACAGTCAGTTTTGTAAATACTATGACCAAAAAGCACTGGTCAATATTTCTTTCGAATCGACTCAATGACGTACTTATATTGTACTAGAGTCTAGAATACAGTAATTTTATGTTATAATAATCTACTCTTACGAATTACGATTTTAAATGATTTTACTGGAGGTTTGGAGTTCTAGACATTCTAGAACTCTAAACGTTCAGTAATAAATAGATTAATAGATACTAGACTAACCAGATGCGTCTATTATACAGATATATATATTTTTTTAAAAATATTTTCGAAATCATCATTATTAGTATTGGTTAAAATGTTTAATACAAATAAAACGGATATCTTTAGATTTTCTTACAATGATAAAAAAATACTAAATACTCATAAAATACACATCATTGCAAACACGAAAACTGTTTCGGCACCATGATCGAAAGTCGAAATATTAAAAAAAAAAATGATTTCAGTTTGGTCAATTAATAAAAATAAAAATTCCGTTTTTCCGAACTGAATGTATGTATTCATACTGAAGTATGAACTAAAACGTCTGAAGTACAATCTTACTTTCCATCTAGCTGCAAATTGAAACAACAGCATCATAAATGTTCTCAAATTCCTCAAGGACTGAACTTCATAATACAATTTAGAAATGTGTTCACATAAATATGTAATAAGTATTGTAAATGTACAATGTATTCACCTTCAGAGTATTACTATTGATTGTATATGTATTCTTTTTTCTGTCACTATATAGTATATAGTAAGTTATAAGTTTCTACTAAGTGTAACAATGTACATAACCTTTTTCTTTTTTTCCGTTTGAACCGATAGCAGAGGAGGATTTGTGTGAACAATACTACTCCTCTGCTGCCATCGTTTATTAATATTTAAATAACACTAATACAGCCACTTACTAAACACATTAAAGATATACAATTATGGTTACCATACAAAATAATAAAATAATAAAATATTTACAATAATACAATCAATACACTACGATACAATACGAAGAGTCTGTCGGTCATTTCGCGGAGCGGCTGCCAAATGCCAATATGTTAGCTTTTGATTCAGCCTCAGCTCTCCTCTCGTCCTGCTCCTTGCAGCTTAAAATGTTTTTTATTATGTCGTGAAATGTATATAACCTAACCTATATCTAAATTAATAATTATGTACATCTATTGTAGCTAATGGCTCCAGTCGCCGAGGCAGTTTCTGTAAAAAAAAAAATCCGTTTGTCATGCATAAAAATTTAGGCCAGATGTATCGTTTTTTCTTGAAAATGTCTTGACAAATGGTTTTTTTATTTTTAATTAATCAAGTTTAATTACCAGGTTATCTATATTCTATAGATATACACACATCGTGGTTAATTAGCTTTATTCATTACATTATAGTTATAATTATTATTACAATTGTAAACAACATATTATACAACGTATGTATCGACAGTACCATCTATGTCTAGCCATCTAGGTACATCAGTCAAGGCCACACAATAAAATATTAAAATATTTGATTTATACAGTTTGAGTTAACCCCGATGATAGATAGACTCGTTCGATTAGGAATCTTGTTGAAATAAATATTGCGGACCAAAGTCTTGCATTATAATAACAGTATAATATCTACTAATAGCATTTCAATCATGATTTGGTTGACTTAGTGTCTCGATGGCTCACTAGCTTGGTTGGCGAACGACTGACGTGTTTCCTTATATAGTTATAGCCGTCTACTAGACTACTATTGTTATATTTTATATGAATGTATAATCTATATGCATCTCATCTGGTTCGAGTTCTCTATTGTGCAATGAAAATAATATAGCATGTTATAATAATAAGATATTATGCGATACTGACGGAGAAATAAAATACGTTAGATTTGCTTCATAAAAATATTATTGTAATACATAATGATCATGACAAATAATTATTTGAACGAATATAGTACCTGGCGAACTATTGAAGCATATTTTCGTGGAATCACGGAAAAAAAGTCCCGGTAAAATAAATCCAGATAAAATGGTCCTATACTTGTGGAACAAGAATATATAAAGATCATTTATGACCTTTTCTCGTCCCTGGAGCTCATTAGTTTGTTCTCGCAGATACGAAAAATTAAGAAAAGGGTACACGGGTTTGTGTAAGTCGTTATTTGGATGATACATTAATATTTCACTAGCGCGAACGTACCACGGCGGCGTGCGTATACTACAACTGCTGAGTGTCTGGCTGCCCTATAATCGCAGATTATCGGTAGACAATACGACGTTACATTTACACATATTGTACGGAAAATATACACTGTGTATACACCATTCCTACAGTATATTATAATGTTATTGTAAATATTATGATTAAAAACCTCGAATTAAAATGTCACTCTTATTGTCTTTTTGTAAAATTAACTAAACTTTAAAAGGGGTAAATAAACGGGTATTCGTTTAGTATTTGACATTTTGATTTTGACCTACAGGACGTGGACCTACCGTATTTAGCATTCACTTAGTATTTTTAGTCAAATTAAAAATATTAAAATAATGTTATTTTATTTTTATAAATAATTAGCAATTTAGATATAAAATAATACAGGATTACATTTAATAATGCCAAAGTCAATCAAACAAAAAAACAGTAAAAAAAATGTATGAATAGGTACACATAGGTTAGGTACCTATTATATAGCAATACTTCTAAATTATTCAAAAAATGTCATAAAATTATTTTATTATAAAAAAATGTTAGGCATAGGTACACTTTTTATATATCACTTAAAAATATTAAAAAAACTATCTTGCCTGTAAATAGATCTGTACGGCAGTACATTGTCTGTACATAATATATAGACATAATCGTATGGATAGGTCACATGGGTGCCAATAAAACGACCAGAAAAAATAATGTTTACCGTCAAAATAATAATTGGTAGTTGGAATATAAAACGTTCAATGATTGGTGTAGGTATTGAATTATGATTTTGTGTGAATTGGAAAATGAAAATATATGTTCACCACTAAAAAATAATATTATAAAATATATACTTGTTATTTAAAATTTTAATATGAGGTAATAAAATAATCCATATTAAGACAAACGAGTTAAATAGTACATCAATAAGTAGGTAGCCTTCTCAGTCAGTCACCATTAACAAATATAATATAATGTGCCAACTTCATGTTTTCAATAATTTCTTTTAAAATAATAAGATAAACATCATACTAACACGTAAAACAAATAATTAAATAAATAATTACTTGGAAAAAAGTGCAAAAAATTATATCAACCATTGCATCCCTGGTGGGGATCGAACCCACGACCTTTGGATTAGAAGTCCAACGCGCTATCCTCTGCGCTACAGGGACTGTTGCTTATTCTTATCAAAAAACATGTTGTTGATGTGTAAGATTAGTTATACATAATAATATATCAACAAATTGTTATGAATAAAATATAAGTTCAAATAAAGAAAAAGTTCCAACTACACAGAAACGTCACTACTCTATATAGCATATCAGTGTAATACCTATCAAATAATATTATCACATGAATTTTTACAAATGCTAGTGAGGACCGTCGATCTAGATGATACATTTATATCTTATTATACTCATTGCTCAACACTAGCTTATTATACTAATTGTTGTGTCTATATTTTATAATTTCCAAATGAAAAATAATAATAATAAAAAAAATGTTATTCAACCAGTAGGTACATCAAAAAAATTAATTATGTACGTAAAAGTTTTATCTTTAAGGTTTTTAAAATTATAATTTAAATACATGATTTTAATATACGAACATTATTGGAGACTGGCTTTACACCCAATTGTATTAAATATATTTTGAACGATTTTTAAATTGTATAGTTAATT
>PVMI01028269.1:0-21499 GCA_008528875.1 Aulacorthum solani
ATGAATATCAAATCACAAAAAAAAAGACATTTGGAACGTTTACAATAGAACAAATTAAATAGGAGAAGATAAAACAAAAATAATACATTGTTTACATTGTTAATTGTTTGTAGCTAATATTAGTCATTATGTAATATATATATTATGTCTGTAATAAATAATTCTACTTTATAATAGATACCTGTTTTAAACATAATATAATCCATATTTAATACGTTCAAGGTCACCACTCGCCACTTTCCAATATCAACAGTGTAACAATATTATTATTATAATAACAAATACGCATAACATAAATAATGAAATATGTATTAAAACGAAACTAGTTTTACTGAACTTGACATTGTAAATTTATATGTACCTATATACCGATGACACGTGCAATCAAGTTGTATCATAATTAATTAATCAATAATTTAGTTTGCATTGTATTTTTTTTCATAATTCAGTTTACATAAGTCCCATTAGGTCAATAAAACTCTGCAAACAAACTAGCTTTTATTCTCTGTTAGCTAGAAGTTTATAACTATCATATTTATCAAGTATTCGCTATTATATCAACATAAAAAAAACCGAAATGATAAACTATTTTTAAGTGTACATACAGCTAATAAAACTGCTATCTTGAAACCGTTACTATTTAGTATTTACTATACTTACTACACCTAGTACCTACTCTGTTTTACCTATGTCTTACTAAACTCACGTCATACTTAGGTTTAAGAGTGTTTTGTATTCTTATTTCTTTTTTTATAGCTTGAGATTTGTTTACAGCGAGCCAAAATGTTTTCGAACTTATCCAGCTGGTTCTACGGAAGTAATGCTACCGAAAAAAGTGACGAAGTTGTCGTCACTGATCCCTGCCCAGACTCTTTAATCGAAGTTGACGAAAACTTCGAACCCATCGAAATTGACGAATCTGACGACTGGGTTATCCTTGGAAAAGGTAAATTAAATAAATAAAATTTTGTTTTGTTACCAATTAGGTACTTATTCTTGTTTTAAATAGGTGAATCCGAGTCGGATTCTAAAAAGACTGATGATGAAGGGTGTGGAGGTGTTGTTGATCGCCACAGTCGATCATCTTCTTCCTGTCAAAATGAAGAAGGCTGGTTTGTTACTCCTCCTCCTTGCTTTACGTCTATTGGTCCAGCAGACATGGAGACGACACCTTTGGAGAATCTTCTTATTGAACATCCAAGCATGTCTGTATATCACAGCCCTACTGTGAGTTCAGTAATGCCTGAGAAAAGAACTCTAGCTTCAATTGCGAGTAATAGTGAATCGTTTGATGACGATACACCAATAGTCTTTGAAGCCGTGAAATGCAAAGAAAAATTACCTAAACATCCCAAGAAGAAGACTCTGAAAAAGTCTGTGCCTCTTGATGAATTCAAAATTGCACCTGAAACAATTTTGGGCAATGTACCAAGTATTTTGTCATCTCCTGTAGTTGAGATGAAAAAAGTCGAACGTTCTCAAACAGAAATGTTTCCAGTATTGGCTCCAATTTCTAACCCCAAAGTATGCTCTTCACCAGCTATTCGTAGTTATAAAGAAGTAGCTGCATCATTAAAACGAAGACAACCAAAAAACGACATGTCTGAAATAAAACATGTTAAAATTGAATCCAAAGTTGAAGTTGTTGAGTCTCCTCAAACAGTTTTACCTATGGAAGAAGAAACACAGACAGCTGTAAAAGTCTTTACTCCTAAGAAAGTCATGAAAAAAGGCCGCAAACCACCATGCCCATTACCTCATCTAATGAAAAATGAGTCGCAAAAGATGCCAAAAGAAATAATTGTTCCTAAAATCCGTGCCCAAGAACGGTTGGTCAGGCTGAGTTCCTTTAGCATCATACAATCTGATGTGCCAAAAAGCTGTAAAACACCAAAAATAAATGCTATAAAACCAGTTGTTGAAAAGCAACAAAAGTTGATCAGCAATTCAACAGTTTGTGTTGAAGCACAAAAACCTGTACCTGTTGTAGATACTGAAGAAAAAAAGAAAAAGAAGGTACAACAAAAATCTATTGTTAAAGAAGTAAAACATGAGATAATTGAGTCTCATCCGATTACCCAAACAGCAGTGGTAAGACCAAAATGCGATGCAATTGAAAAGAGGGACCAAAAGTCTCCTGTAAAAAAGGAGAATATCATCATACCATTGACAACTTCCATTGCCCTTAATTCTTTAGTGTCTCGACCTGAAGAAAATGCTTACAAGCACGAATTGCTTAAAAGAGAGCTGGCTATGATAGCTGGCACCAATAAAGCACAGAAGGTAAGATCCGCTATGATATTACGACCATTTAACTTTAAATTGTAAATCAATGCTAAAAATTTAAGAAGAAATTATTTTATTATCTTATACAAAAAATATTTACAGCATAATTTTTTTTCTTATAAAATGTATTAATTTACTTAAATATATTATTTACAGCTGCAAGCACACAGAGAAACTCGTATTTTAAGTCGCAACCAGCTAACACATATCAACCGTGTAAATATGATGTTGAGTGCGAGTAACAAAAGACTGAGGAGGGCCGACAAGAACATGCGACCGTCGGGTGCTAACAACAATCGTAAATGCTGTTAACTCTAAATAATATTTAAAAATCAATTATACTGGCTTCTAATATAATCAGTTAGTAAAATTATAATAGGTTGAAATAATATTATTTTAGCTTACATTGGGTCAAGGGAAAAAATAACAAAAGATACAAAAAAAAGTAAAAAATGTTAACAAAATAGAAAAGTATAAAAAATTAAAACGAAAAAAAAAATGCGTGACTATTAATTATATAATTATTATATCCAATTTATAAAAATTAGTACACAGCATTATTTATATTTTTTAGTAACTGATTAATTAGGAAATTACCTGTTTTAAACAATTTATTTCTTCTTCAATATGAGCGTTAATAACTTTTAGCTAACATTTTGCTATTATATTGCTACTTTATTTAAATAAAATAAAAATGTATTAAAAAATAAAAAATGATATTGATGATTTAAATATTCTATGATCATAACAGTTAATAGTTATATTATAATACATAGTAAGTGTTTATAACTGAAGAGAAATAAGAAATAAATTATTTAGAATAAAGTAAGAAGTGCTAAGTGTTATTAAATTTACCTAATATCACATGCATATTGTTTAAGTTAAACATTCATTGCTGTTTAAGTTAGCAAGCAATAAAAACTAATATTTGGCCAGTATACAGATATTTTATCAAAAGTATTTCCTCCATATATGAAAACCAAAATAAATTATTATTTGTACCTGATAAAAATGACCAGCTTATTGAGCAGTTCTATATTGTATGTACACCTTTTTTTTAAATTAAGTTGTATTTTAGGTTCTCTTTAATTTATTTAAAATAACAATAATATTTAAAATTTATGTAGTTTATTTCTAAATGTATGGTGTAACATCATTACATTTTTACTCTAATCAATATTAGTAAATGTGATGACTATTCCTCACATTTGTGTGTATAATATTTATTTATTAATTTCTATGATTTACCATATTATCAATAATTTGATATAATATTATCTAACGCTGTAAGATTATTATTAAAATGAAAATATAATATAATATTATAGATAAATATTATATACTTGTACATTATATATAAAAAAAAATCGATTGTACTAGAAGATAATATTATTTTACATGACGATAATATGTCAAAATATATAACACCTAATTTCTAAATATTATAATTAGGTACATATAAGTATTGTTTTACTTCTTAAATTTCTTTACTATATTTATTATGAGCACAGATATTGGATTTGTAAACAATTTATTTTAGTCATTTGATTACACCACACTATTTTCTGAATTTTTTCAGAGTTGTCTGAGTTAATTGTTGAATATTTGATAACGTTTAAATATATACATATAATATTAGATAACAGGTAGATAGTATTGGGTAGTTATTCATCAATCACTACTAAAAATCAGCAATAATTTGAGTTCATAATATTGTTCACTGATTAGAAATTTACATTATCTATAATATTGAGATCATTTTAATTGTCATTATAAAAGTATGATTATTACACTGATGTTTTAAACATTATAATAGAGATACCTAAGAAATCCAATTTTAAAAAATCTTTCAATTAAATTTTATGAAAGTATCATAGTTGAGTTAACTATTCGTTTGTAATGTGTTATTGAAAACATTTTTCAAAGAACACTGTGTTTGGATTGATGTATAATTATAAATGGTATTGGTATTAATAATACTCATAAATTATTTGTTAAATATTACCTTTTTTTAAATGTGTAAACTAATATACTATTTATAATATTTATAATTATTTCAAACATAATTTACATCAACATTGTTATAAATTGTTGATAGCTTCTTTTTTATTTGAATGACTGTTTAACCGTGTACACAATCAATAAAATTAACGTGTACACAAGACCACGAGATTGTAAATGCTTTATTATAATTATTACTATTATTATTATTGATATTTTATCATTTTTCTGATTTGGTTTGTAATGTTAAAAATAAAAGTATGTCAAAACCTGTGATCTAAATTAAAACTTCTATGAAGCAATAAGATAAAAATTATGTAAAAATTAGAATGACATTCTTAAAATGTTTTTAAATCATTTGTTCGATTTATATAATATTGTAAAAAAGTCTATAAATATATCAACTATATTTTGTAGACTCAAAACTTGTTAAAAATTGCTGATTGCACATGTCAACTATGTATTAAGATAAGAACATGTATTGCAAAGTGAAGCTATATAACGACTATTAATATGTATCATGCTGTAATTAATGTACTTAAAAAATTATTATGTCCACCATTATTTTATTATATGATTCATAAATTTCCAATTTTGTCAGTTATTTTATTTATTGATTTAGTGACACAAGAATCATATTTACATTATATATTATAATAACTCGTAGGGTACAAGTTTGTGTTCAAAAGAAAAATAAAAAAAAGATTGATAAAATAAAAAAAAAGTATTAAATTATCTGAACGTAATTTTCTGTGTTCTTTATTTACTTAATTATGCTATTCCTATACTTAATGTGAATCCTGTTACCCGTGTTTCATATGTTAATTTTCAATACTAAATAGTAACTATCATTTTAGATTAGTATTAGTTTCAGTTTCCAAAAGATATTTCATTTTTAATTTAACTGAAGAATTACTAAAGATAATGATAAGTATTATTGATATTTTATAAGCTTATATAGTAATACATTATAATAATAATTCTGTTAAGTTTTCCTTTAAAAATTATTTAACCAATTCTCATATTCATTATATAGTGCCAATGAAAATCTCAATATTTTTTACTCTTCATCCCTCTTCATAGTATCTTATTATTTTTTCTGTCCAATTAATATGTTTTAATTAAATTGCTTAAGTATAGTTTATTGGTTATGTATTATGTTCCTAAAATGTTGGTCTTTGGATATTTGCCTGTAAAGAATTAAAACATGAATTGTTCTATTTGTACATCAGTGGAGAATGGAAATACAATGGGTTTATTCCACCAAGGTACCCCCAAGATTAACCCTTCTAAATAAGGACATTAAATATAATTCATTAAGTTACAAATTAGAAAAAAAATTATATGATAATATTATTATTATGTTCTATATTTTTATGATCAAACAAAAATTGACATGATTTTCCAGAAAAAATTATAATATTTATTTTAAAAAAAATTTAGATTATTAGGTAATAAAATAGGCAAATTTAACACACAATATAAAGCTGATATATTTTTATAAATAAATACTTCTATATTACATACAATTACTTTTTTTTTCACAAATAATTTATATTTTTTGTCAACAAAATATTATGCAAAAATAATAATAAATAACAATGAATAAAATAGTTACATATTATGCTCTGTTGGTATGCATTCATATTAATTAATTACATTAGCACATGAAGCTGAATAATGTTGATGTCAATAAGAGTTTATTAATAAAAATAAATATTCTTATTAAAAAAATAACAAATTTGAATTGCACACTTCTGAGATATTTTGAGCTGTAATGGTTTTATTGGATGATTTGTTTCACTTAAGTTGAGCAATTTAAATTGGCCATTTGCATGGCAGAACACAATTTTTGTTTAGCGTTTGTTAATATTCTTATTGTTTCACCCATCAAGTGTTCAGCTTCAGTGTGGTTTACTATTAACAACCACGATACATTGTCATTAAAGTGTAAGCCAAGTGTCTCTTCGTTTTTGTCCTGTAAACAAAAAACCAAAATGAGTTAGTTGCACATTTTTTAAAATAAATATGTAATTTTAAATTTGCATAACTCACAATGCGATTGAATGAACTCATTTGCTGAACATGAGCTAATGTTGGGAAATGTTCATTGTAAGGTATCAGCCACGCACATTCACCACCTAATACTACCAGTTCATATTCGGTAATCACTATACCCGGCAAGTCAATAATTTCTACAAGTCCTAAACAAATATTATGTACATCCATTATACTTGAATATTTCTACGATAAGTGCATTGTTGTGATTTTAGTTTAATTCATAAGTGATAATAATCATATAAAATTTGATTTTAAGTAAAATAATATTGTACCCATTAATTACCATCATCTGTGATGATTGTTGCACACTCACAGAACACTACGTGAATAATAGGTAAGTGCAATTCATTTTTGTAAAGAATATTGTTGACGTAAAGGTAAGAATTAGTGTTTGGGGAAGAAACTAATACCTCTCGCTGTCCAAATGGTTTGATCCCTGAAATAGTGATGAAAAGTGGAATAGAATTGATAGTCAACATTATAATAATCACATACTTTCTAAAAATGCAATTAATCGTATGGTGATATGTGGCACATAAAGAACAAATGTATACTTGATGTCTCTTTCTGGTTGACTGACACATATGGCTAGACCAACATTCCACGGAAGAGAAGCTATGGATTTGACAAGACTCAACCGATGTCTAGACACTTTTTGTAAGCTGCACAAGATAATAATTTAATAAAGCATAAGAATAACATATTAATCAATGTTTCAACTGCTTACAGTTTGTCTGGTTGGCCAATGAATTTAAATACATATAATGATTTGTTGGAGATAATCACACACCCATCAAGTCGGTGATCTGGGCTTGTCATTATACAATTACACTGTTAAGTAAAATAAATTGTTAGTTTCATTTAAATAAAATATTTTAAAATACATTTAATTACACAACATACCCGGAAAACAAGTACAAATTCTTCATTATCCCCAAAAAATTTATGTTGAACATATAATTTTAACCTTATGTCAATTGATACAAAATCATCATAAGAGAACTTAATAGGCACATCTACTACCGATGGAATCCTGGAATCGATGTTACTTCCTGTTTTTATAATGCAAACAATAAACATATTTGAAATATATTCATTAGACAAGAATATCATATTTAGTTGTTAATACAGTACCTTTCATTGTTGATGAACTGTTGTTACGTTGCTTTCGACTTTCATAAGCGGTACACACACTATCTGTCATTGATCCTAATATTAATATTAATATTAATATTAATTCAATTAAAATGCAACAAAAACCGCAATAAATAAAAATGTAAAAGACAAATTTTTGAGATGTTAAAGGAATTGGTTAATTTCCGTTATTTTATTAAGGTTTGTACTTTTTTCATAAAATAACTCAGCTACTAGAAATATTGAATTATTAATTATTATTATATTAACGTTAATTAAATTTCATATTTTTAGATATCCAAAAAAATTATTTGTAAAATGAAATTATAAGAAATTAAAGAAATTCAAAATTATGCGTATATTATACTCAACTGTTTAAAATTCTAATATATTTACATGAACAAATATTTAAAATAAACTATAAGGCATAAATAACAAAATTATGATCAACTTTGATATATTATTAAAATTATGTATTAAGTAGTAAGAAATGTTTAAATTTTATTTTATTTAAAAAAAATATATATACAATTGCTCAATGTCCATTGATGACGATACTCACCAATTCACCATGCCAAATTTATACAATATTCAAAATAAGACTATGACAAAAATTGACACATAACTGCACTGTAGACTACATTTATTAAATTTGTGTTATGGACAAAACCGAGCAACCTCATACTACCCATAACACATAATTTAAATTATAATTATAATTTATAAATTATAGAGAGAGTAAAATAAAGGACAGAAATGAGAAACCACTGACTCGGCGCATAAGATGGATACAACATGCAGTAATGATTTTTATAGTCTTAAGCAGTGGAAGTAGTGGTTTTCGTCATTTTCTTATTCCCAACAGGGTGAAAATATTAACTTTCTAGTTTCTAATTCTATGATTGAAATACTAACCTGAAGAGCTACTTTCAGTCAATGCAGCCCGAACATCAATAGTCAGCTGAGGTTTTTCTGATTTGGTTTCTGCACTACAATACAAATACAAGTAAAACAGTTATTAAACATGCATAAACAGAGATCATTACTAAGTCTAAACTAAATATTGAATAGTTCATCTCATAACAGTGCAGAAATGAAAAATGTTGAGTAAGAAATAAAAAAATAAGAATGTAAAAATATGTAATGAGCAAATTTTTAAAAGGTTGGTGTTAAAATATTCAAATAAAACAGTAACATATCTCATACTCGCGTCCCTGTCTAAAATACCAAAATATTAGAGCAAGAACTTTTTGGCACTAAAAATTTAAAATATTCAGTTAAATTTGCCCTAAAAAAGAAAAAATCACACTATAAAATTAAAATTTGTTCTTTTGATATTTTTTTCATTTTAATTCATTTAAATTATTTTATTTAATTCAATTTTCTATGTACCTATAAGTATATAAAAAAACAATAATATGATCTATATTGATCTCGTTCTTCATTCAAATTGAGTATAATTAATGACCTAGATTCATAAAAATATTTACCGAAGCACTTGATTCTTGAAATATCAAGATATCAAAAAAAAATATATATATATATGCTCTTAAATTCTAAAATATTTCCTTTAAACCAAAAAATGTTAGAATATGCAAAAAAAAAAAACTTTAGACATTGAGTATTTGATCACAAACATTGTGAAATGTATTGTGTATTTACAAAGCACATCATTAAGTTAACCAAAAAAATATGCAAATGCATGAAAGTCCTTGCTCTACTAATAATATCAATTATCCGTTTTCCAAAAAACATTTATGTATATATTATTTTTCGCTATATAATATATATTATGGTCAAGTAGGGCTTAAAACATTTTTATTTTTTTGATAATCATTAAAATACATCATAGTATGATTGGAAAGTGTTCATAACATTGTCGCATATTGGCCAACCATCTGGTGATTAAAAGACATTCTTAAAAAAAGATTAAGGTTTAACCAAAAATGAAACTAACCAGATTAAAGTCTGAGAAACAAAAATATCAAAATTAGATATCTGCATACAAAAATTTATTGTAGCTATTTGTAAAAAAGAACATAATCTGAAAGAGTATTAAATTGGAAAACTATGCTGAAGTGAAAGATTAGAAGTGTCTTTATTTTACTGTTGATTTGTTTCTTTCATATTTTAATAATCTTAATAGTTTTCTTATGTTGTAAACAGGCTTTTATTCACTTTATAACATTTTGATTTTTTTGGGCTATTTAAATAATATATATATATATATATACAATGCAATAATTAACAATGGACATTGCCACTAATAATTCTAAATACATTAGGTAATCTTAAAAAGAAAAAAAAATTCAAATAATTTGTAAGCATTGTTAAAAAAAATAAATATTGAATTGTGGTGAATATTTTATTTATTCAACCTATACTAATTTAGGGCCACAAAACATACAAATATAACATATATATGTATGACAGTCATACCTTGTTATTACTTCTAGAATTTCCACAGATTTTTCACTAGGATTACTTATGACTTCTATATCACTATCATTACTAGAAAATATTCGTTGTTCTGGTTCTTCTGAGCCTTTAAATGTTTAAAATTTAATATTCTTATTAAATACATATATTATATTATAAATAAATATATATTTTCATCTTACTAGATCTTGAATTAATAGGTGTTGAATTATTAGAGTTTTCTTCTTCAACAAAATTTTGTTCATCTATTTCTGATAATTTCTGTAGCTTATTAGAAGTAGATGGAAGAAGTTCGTCTTCTATTTGTACAATGATATAGCTACCACAACTGGGACAACAGTTTTTTCTTTTTTCCTCTGGGAAAAAATTAAATCATTATTTCATTAATTATTTAGATAAATATTTAAAGAAGTACAGAGTTAAATACAAATTAAATACAAAATATTTTGTTTATATGATATTAATCAATTTTTTTTTCATTTTTTTTTCAAAGATATTTACAATCTGTTATTTAAAACAATAGGATATAGTCAATTTTACAACAAATGGTAATACATTATACAATCATATTATCTTAAGTGAATATAATTAGGTGGGCTATTATTTAACTGATCTTCAAAAAATGATAAAAAAAATTGACAAACCATTTTCTTTGAAATATTAAATATTTAGCTGATATTTTAGAATTATTTGATATATTGTGATATCCATCAGTGTAACTAGAGATGAAATGCAGGGATGTTAAACTTATGTACTTATATATTTATATGCATTAGGTACATTAAGGATATAATAACAAGAATATAAAATTAATTGCATTTTTTTTCTTTAAACTAATTATACTTACTAAGAACATTTCTATTGCTTTCTTGACAAAATATTGTTGCACATTTAATACATTTAAATACTAATTGGTTCATTTCACTTAATGTCCTTGACTCTAACTCCATACTAATAATGCTTAAAAATTCCTGAAATTATAAGTAAATAAATAAATAGATCAAGAAATATAAAATATAAAATGTATTACATGATATTATGATTTAACTTTAGCAACAAGAATCCATCTCAAGAAAATCATTATTTTAAATTATGAATTGATGTAAATAATAATACATATCATAATTAATTATACATTTTAATGCAGAAGTTTATTGAATTTAAATTGAAAATATTTTTTTATAAGAAAAAGTTAATTTTATTTTTAAATAAATGGAGGTACACAGCACTCAACCAATGTCACTTCCTGCGAAACAATATCACCTAGAGATATAACAAATTGTATACTTAAATTTAAGGATAAAGTCACCTGTTTATGCCTTAATTACTAATAATGCTCCTCACTTACTCATACAACCCAATACTAATATTTTATTTCCCGTAAATTTGAGAATTTTCAACAATAATTCTTATACACAAGCCAAACAAACCCAATAATGAGGATTCACTCCTGCCGATCAAATTCTATTTGCTACATACAATACACAGATGAAACAACAATATTAAGTAAAAATAGGGATAACATTGTTGCATCCTCTAACCTTTAATCACAACTTGTTAAAATAAAAAAATGGACATCCAATTGGAAAATTCAAAATCACAATTAAAGCTGATAAATCCTTCTACTTTAAGTAGAAAATCTCACCTGTCCTTTACTTTGGGGGAACAACAATTTCAGTTGAAACCCAAATTCAATATTTGTGCATGATCTTAGATAAACGTCTGACCTGGAGCCTACATTTAAAATCACCAAGAACAAAATTAAAGTGAATAACACCTTCCTCACCCTATCCCTAAACCAAACCTTTCCCTCAAAACAAAATTTCTATTTACAAATCAATGTTAAGGGCAATTTGAGAGTATGAAATACAGATATGGGGTTGTGCCAAACCATCACAAACCAAAGCAATTCAGAAATTTCAATCCATTACCTTCAGTTTACTAACCTCTGCCTTTTGGTATATTTCCAACAACTCACTCAGTCACTCCAAATGCTTAACATTGAAATCATCGACACAGATGCATTTAACCACCACAAAAAAAATCCACATCAAACTAGCCACTCATACCAACTTACATATAGCCATTCAAAGTAGAAAAAATAACAAATATTCCAGAAAATCCTTCTTGTAAATTCTTCTTATATGTATTGGCTTATTTTACAATTGTTACAGATTGTAATTTTTAATAAAAATAAAAATAAAATAAAATAAAACGAGTATAAAACAAAAAACACAAGACATATCAATATCAAACTACCTACTTCACAAAAACTAAAAACTAGTAAATAAAAAGAATCATTATTTAATTCACGTAATTTGAAAGTCTACTATTGAAAATTGTTTAATAATTGAGCTTACTTTTGCATCATCTTCACTCATTGTATATATTCTTTGATTTAGGTTTTTTCGAATAGTCATAAAGTTTAACTGCAGTTTAATAGGATCAAAACCAATTTTGACACAACTTTCAATGGAATCTCGGCTCCAGGTAGCAAGCAAATGACCATCAACAGAATGTCTTTCTTTTAGTTCTCTATACCAAATTGATAAATTATTGTTAGAAACATTATAGCATATTAAATTTTTTTTTTTTAATTTTATAATATTAACTTATTATTTTCTACATAATAGAATTTAAATATATAGAAACAAAAATAACATAATCACCTAACTAAATATGAGTATTATAGTATGTAGTCTGACAATGTTTTGGGTTCTATTATAGCTGGGATAACTAAATCTTTATAGTTATCGTATTATTTTAAATTGCTTAATACATTTTATCTTTATATTATTTCCTAGTTAATGTTATAAAACCAATGACAGGGTTTACTCTAAGGCAGTGTTTCCGCACTTTTTTATAATGGTGAACCACACATTTACTATTTGTTTGGTACGCAACTCCCCCCACTAAAAAAAATTAAAAATCAACTATACCAAATGAAAGTATTATAAATAACAATTTTTATTATTTAACATTAATATACAGCAATACTAAATAATGAATACCTATTTTCTGTTAAATATAAATATTGCTTTCAATTAAAATGTAGGTATTTTATATTAATTATGTATATTTCAAAATTAAAAATATAAAAATTTATTTAATATGATGATATTATAATCCACAACCATAGTAAAATAATACAAGTTAGTAAAAATTAAATTATATCCAACAACAGTAGCGAGCTGATCAAGTCGGAGATACAGCAATCACCAACTGGGTCCCCTTCAATAGTTTATTCAAAAAATATGTTCAAAGCTCCATTAGAGTATTATTTGCAAAATTACTCTGACTAGTATAGTTAAATGTAATAAAAATGTTAAAATGTTTGTAAAAGAACTTCAAAGTATATTTTTTACTGAAGAATCTATGGTTAAATTAGAGTTATTAATAATCATTATATTCTTTGTAAAAACTTGGTATATCAAAGTATCATGGGACCAGGAACAAAATCCAACATATCAAACCATGGAGATATTAGTGATCATTCAAAATATGCATGAAATTTTTTATTTATATATACATAATATGTACACATTACTTTCAATGGATATAGAAAATCTGTATTTTTTTTCATCTAATCTGTCATACATTTGAGTTAGTGACAGTGAATCACAATAAGCAGTACCAGCAATGACTTTAACATACAGAAATCTGACATACCAAAGTAAATTAAAAAGTAAATCTAATACTTAACGATCAGGGCTAAAAACAATTTTAGTATACAGAAACTACAAGATAGCTAGATTCTACTGTAAATAATTTTATTTTTATTTAATTTATAAAATTATTGGTAATAGATACTTTATATTTTTATTTAATTTTGATTCCTTCATTTATATTTTAATAATTATTTATTTTATGTAAAATCACTGAATTTATTAAAGTATGTATTGTAGAACAGTAGACTACATACTAAACTTATATTATTATTATTATTATGGCAAACTGCATATTAGATAATAGATAAGCCTATTTTTTTCAATAATATTTAAATAGTAAGTAATAATAATTATGTTTTTATGCATTATACTATATATTATATAACATGTTTATAGGTACCAAGTTAGTTATTAATATGGTATAATATAATAATAATCATATGATAAATAATAAAAAAAATGATTATTTAATTAAAATACTGATTACTGACCTTTCAGTTAAACATAATAAAATATTGGAAGATTCGCTTGTTTTCATATCAATATTTTGAGCTCGCCAATAATTTTCTAAAAAAACAAAATTTATACTTAGTGTTTGCAAACTGATCATAGAGACATCAATTGGTTAATGCTGACCTGATAACTTAAAAGGTTCTTCGTTTTTGTTAAACATGTAACAATCTAGATTTGAGTCAATATTTAATGTTTGAATAGCTATTTCTGGCTCTATATCCATTTCTAATTGAGATTCATTACATAATATAATACCCTCCTTTTTATCTGTAAGATCATTAGATTTTGAATTTCTGTCTTCGATAACTTCTTCTACCTACAAAAAAAAATAAAGAAATAACCTAATTGTATAATTTATATAGTATAAAAATATTTAAAAATAAAATCTGTACAGGAACTTCTTCGGAAAAGGATTCATTTTCTGACTCCTGTTTGATACCCAAAATATCTTGAACATAACTTCCAGCATGACTATGTAACCAGTTATCTTCTCCAAACATTTCACGTACATTTTCAATTTTTTTTTTGGTAGATAAATGCTCAGACTTCAACATTTCTAAAATAATGAAACAAATCAATTTAATTACATACATACTATATTTTAAAATTTAAGAAACCTTTTTTTAAAGTTGTTGGTACAGCAGGAGTTTGAATAATGCAACTTTTTTCCCATTTGTGGTCTTCAATAACTGGAGACCTTATTTTCTTGGCTTTAACACTTGCTATAAAAATTGCATAAGAATAATGATATAATAAAGTTAGTATTAAATTCATTAACTCCTAATGTTTTTTTTATAAATTAGTAATTTACTAGGAGGTTGTTGATAATGTAAAAATGATAGATCTAACGATCTGGAAGACTGTCCAACAAATTGTTTTTCTGATTTTGAAAGAAGCCGATTGTCAAGTTCAAACTGTAACGGCATATTAATAATAAATATAACAAACAGAAGTTTCAATTTATAATTATATTTTTTAATTTCTTACAAGTTCAACAGCTGCATTTTCATGAAGAAATCCACAAGTTATTTCTCTATGGTTTCTTATATAAGTTACAGGATTATTGTTTAAATTTAAATATTTTAAAAATGCCATATCACCTACTGCTGATATTGATTCATGATGAACAATGATGTTATTTGACAAATCTAATACTTTTAAATTTGTCAATTTAGATAAACCTAGAATAAATGAAAGTAAATTAAATTATAAGAAATACAAATTTCTATTTGTTTAAAATATATTAATAAAAGTATTAAAATAAACAAAAATTTATAAAAGATATCAAATTCATGTGTCAAATAATAGTTAATAAGGTATGGTATAGGTATAAGATAGAATCTACCGTTGGTTCTTGTGATCTACAACATTATTATCAAAGTATAGTGATCTAGTAATTAAAACAAATTTGATTATTTAAGTAATTTTGTACGAAAACTAGTATATGAAAAGCCAACAAATGGATGAACATAATAAAAAAATGTGCACCGTTTGCAAAAATGAAATATCTGGGAAAATACAATATAGATAATAAAATGATAAGCGTCGGACGATCATCAAACTAAATAAAATGTAAATAATATAAATTGAAAAATATTTAATATAATAACTAATAACAAAAAAACTAATTTATACGAATCTTATTAAAAAGTAGCATGCTACTAGATACTTTTTCTTTGCAAGGAAAAATGAGAAATCATGGATATGTTTTTTGGTGTAGTGGTAAGGACAAATATCTAGTAAAAGTGTTATGTATAATCGGTTTGAAAAAAAAAGTTGTATCTAGCCTAAAAACATATCTATGTTAAAATATATTACATAATTGCCACAGCCAATAGCAAATAATAAAATTATATATTTATAATAAAACAAAAATCAAAAGTCAATATTTCCGATACAGGAAAAACATTTTTTTTAATGTATAATTATTTATAGGTAAAATACACTACGAGACTGTAAACATATGTTAAACAGAAAATATAAAAAAAATGAATCACTATAGAAACTGGTAGATCACACCTTGTACCAATGCCTAAAGTTTTACTGAACTCATTAATGTATTAAAAAAAAAAAAAACAGATGCATTTGAAATAAAAATTTTGAATCTTATAAAATAATAAATAGTTATTTAAGTTTGTCCATATGGAGGCACATTAAAGTTTTTAACTAACAATTTATAAATATAAAATATATAGTTACCTGTTAAATTATTTATGCAATTATAACTCAATATTAATACAGTTAAATTTCTAGCTCCATAATCACTTAATATCGGTACTTGAGTCAGTCTATTTATGCTTAAATTTAAAATGTCTAAACATTCTAGTTTTTCAATATTTTCAACTTCAGTTAGTAAGTTTCTAGGAGCTTCTAAGTATGTAAGATAAGGTGCTAGTAATATTGACCTATCTAATGTCTTAAGATGACTGCCCCTAAGAGCTAAATATTTGAGGTTAGCCCATTTTTTATTTAACAATACAGCTAAAGATTTTAATGAGCCATATATAATTAGAATTTCAATTTTTTCATAATTCAAACCTACCAACCATTCTATATCTATATCATAAAGTTCTAAATAAACTAGACTATGAAAAGGAGAAAGTTTTATAGGATGATTGAGATCAAAGTTAGATGATTTGAGTAATTTTAACTTGGCAATTTTTTTTAGAATTTCAGATAAATAGTGATGATTTAAAATATGATCATTGTGAAGTGATGATAATACTCTTGTGTTAATAGTATGGAGAATTTCTGTATTAAGTGTTAATTTTTCACGACTAGTGACAAAATATTCTCCCTTGTGTTTTAATTGTTGAATCAGCTTATTTACGGCTTCCATTACTGAAAATAAAAATTGTTAAAATATTACTGGCGGCATAATACTGACTGTGTATATTATATAAGCTTTAAACAATGTGTTTTTTACATTCTAATTAAATGTTAATTAAATACAATTTTAAAAAATCATTCTATTTAATTTATTTATATTGTATATTTATATTGTATATTTATATTGTATTTATATTTTATAACTATTGTATTGTAGTATACGTATGACCATGAAAGTAGTGTACCAAAATATTGCTAGGCTTTTCAACATTTCAGCACTTACACTTCCCTTATTTATATTTTATATGTTAACAAAATATTAATTATTGGTTCAATATTCGGTATAATGAAAAATATATTGTTTTACAAACAGTAGTGCTAGAAGCATTTCTAAGTTTAAATTAAATATAACATTAATTATGTTGTGTATCAAACAAAAATATTAGCAATTGAGTGTAATTTCAATAAAATAAAAACCATCTAACAACAGATAAAAACATTAGTACCTATATAAATGTATATTTTTTTTAAATCTGATGACATTTAGAAAGACTGATTTTGGTTTAATTGTTTTTGTGATGAATGCAATAAAATGTTTAGTTTTAAATACAATTTTTATTGAATAAATAATCTAACAAAGTAGCACGGTTATTTTAAATTATAATAGTTTAACATAAGTACCCATATATTGTGAATATATTACATGTACCTATAACTATAGAGTATATGTACTAGCAAGAAATAATTATTTATATTAATACACCAAAATATACTGTTTACTATTATTTAGACAAAAGTTCATTCATCTGTAACTGTGGGTGAGACTTATATTTGCGCATATTTTGCCTTTTATATTGGATTTTTATTAATCAGACCAAGTATATTGAATCTGATATTATTTAATTATTTATCTAATGTTTAGAAAAAACTATTTATGAATCTATATCTGATATCTAATAAGCTGATTTGCTAAAATTTAAAATAATACTTCAGTAATCAAAAAAATTGTAAAATATGAAACATAATATAGGTACTATTTTAAGTTTTAAGTATAATGGATATTATAGGTATTTAAATAACAGTTATTTTGACAATTTTCTATGATATATAACAGTACAACAATCATCATAAACCTGCTTAAAAATATCTGCAAATTTATTTGCCCAGGTAAGAAACAATAGTTACAAATCTGGGTACTTATAAATTATAATTATATCGTTATTAGATACACTTGGAATTTTATAGATATTAACTTCATTAAAAAATAATATATACATTAAATAATCTAATAAACCTAGCATAGCTAAGAAAACAATATGAAAATTAAATTAAAATATCAATAACAAAACAAACAAAATATGGTACATACTCACTAACTAATCCCAATCATTAACAAAGAGCTTTTGTTTTTGAGAGCTTGGCTGGTCACTGGGTCTTTATGTCATTAATTGAACAAAAATTAAATTACATGTAATTCTATCATGTTAACAAAGAGTTAATTAACAACACACAATTGTTTAACTAAAACCTAACTGTAATGAACATAAAAGAAGCATCATTCCTAATAATTGCAATAAATGTAATAGTTTGAAAAGGTATTTAGGTATGTATTAATGTGTATACTGAAAAACAACAGTGATATGATTTTGATTAACTCTCAAATTAAAAATAAAAAGTTCAAAACATCAAAGGTTGAAAACTGATAAGATATTAAGATAATACACATAGAAATGATAAGAAACAGGTGTCGTATCACTGCGGCGCAATGCGCACAAAAAGATATAACCATAATAATATGACCATAGTTACAACCACGATTTAAGATATTAAATTATTAATAATACTTCCGAGTTCGTGGTTACAACTATATCATGTTTATGCTTAGATCATAATATATTAATATTATAAAAATATTAAATAAAGAGTACAATGCATATTATTGATTACCTATATTGACCAAGTTATAACTTATTAGCTATTGCATACCTAGTAATGCGTACAATCTTATTATAGTTCGTATTCAATGCTGTACACGTTCAAAGCATACAATTTTACAATAAAAGTGTAAATATAATAATATATACCACAATAATATATTAATAAAATTTACCTCATCTATATAGATGCGTATAACACTATAACGTATTACTGTATTGTCTGTATTAGGTATTTAGGTAGTGTTTAACAACTCACTATAATATTATGCTGTTATGGCGGTGTAAGGTGTTGTATCTGGGTAATTTAGATATCAAATTTTTACTCAAATGAATTATCAAAATATATAAATCACCAACTGGCTACCGTCGTCATAAATGTAGACGAAATTAACTAATTTTAAAATTGTATTTTGCCGTGTGTCCAGCTGTTAGAAAACTAACAAAATACTTAACTTTGCTAACTACACACAGGTGTTCCTTTGTCCCTCAAAATATTCAACATTTTTTTGGTATTAATATTTTACGTATAGTTTCATTCTTTCATTATAATATTCAAACGCTATC
Organism: Aulacorthum solani; assembly: GCA_008528875.1. Classification (NCBI taxonomy): domain Eukaryota; kingdom Metazoa; phylum Arthropoda; class Insecta; order Hemiptera; family Aphididae; genus Aulacorthum; species Aulacorthum solani. The sequence goes on from PVMI01028269.1 coordinate 19,433, forward strand.
CCTCCACCACAAAAAGCGAAAAGTTCTTAGGAGCGAGTTGGCTTGGAAAAATTGAATAACGAATGAATAGTAAAATATACCTATGAACATAACGACGGTATCTGTTTGTGAACCAAACGAGAATTAAAGAGACGCCATAATTCATCAAACATTAAATTATTTTTTTAAAGTCGGGAAAGTTCTTCTACTGTAAATCAGGTTTTTCAGTGAACCTTGTCATTTGTCAACGAGTAGCCTGGAATGGATGCGTTGAAATCAATAATAAATATACTTTACCTCTTTATAAATATAATAATTTAAGGTTTGATAAATGTATCGTCGCTTTAATTCCCGTTTCCGTTTGGTTCACAAGCAGATGCCATAGTTATGTTCATATATTTTATAATTCGATACGTCTAAGTCACCCCACGTGTCCACCCTTTATAACTTCTGTTTTTGTGGTGAATGTTTAAATATTAGGTATAATTTATAATGTAACTAATAACGTGTGGTGAGTACAATATGTGCACAACACTATTTATATTTAATTGCATTAATATATTAGTATTATAAATATTTTTTTCCGGTATTCGATGGACAAAGGTGTTTTTCCGTCAGTATGGAAAATCAGTTCTGTTACCTACTTCAATTTATAAATCGGGTGATTCGTCGACCACATCTGACTACCGTCCTATCTCCATTTTACCACATTTGGATAAATCCTTTGAACTAATATTGTCTACAACTGCATTAAACGGAGCCTCAATCATATTATACGCTTATCCCCGAACAACACGGATTTCGGCCAGACAAATCAACAATAACTTGTGGAATTTATTTTTCTTCATATATTTCGGAGTGTTTATAGAATCTGGCTTTCAAGTTGACGTCATTATGAACTTCGGACTTCCGTTTCTATAAAGTACAATATGTTTTCTAAAGATCTGATGAACTTAGGTATCGGAAACCCACTTCTAACCAGGTTCACTTCTTATTTCACAGGCAGATCTCAATTCGTAACACTTAATACTAACTAATCGAGTAGGTAGTTGAAGTTAAGTCCGAAGTTCCCCGAGGTGGTCATTTAAGTCCACTTTTATTCTATCTGTTTATCAATTCAATCGCTGACCATTTGAATTTAAATACCCAAGGTAAAAAATCTAATATATTATTATGCTGATGACATACAGCTTTCTACTAAAATCGACTCTCTTCTGGGCTGCCAAACCCTTCAAGTTGAACTTGACATTTTCAATCAATGGGTTAACTCTTAATTTGAACAAAATATGTCAGACTAGCCGTTTCGACCAGTCATTTTAGTTGTTTTCAAATGAAATTGACAATGATTTTTAAATAATATAATATATGTATAACATATTATTTTTTACTAAAATGTCTATACAAAGTCATCACAATAGTTTTTAAAAAATACATATTCAACTATTTGAGTTTCATTTATTGTTATACAAAAAAAAAAAAAAACAACGATGAGGTGAAGCACAATACTTATTAGACTCGTAGTTATCGAGATCACATATTATTATCTTCCGATAGGTAAGATAATATATAATACACGTTTTCATTATACTATTAAATTATAAGTGGTGTGTTAGTCGACTGAAGGAGTTTCCACATAAATATAACAATTAGCTACATGCCGTACAAGTTAGCAGCCGCTAGTAATCGAGTTTCGAATTCAGGACAGTTTTAATTTAAAACATTTGGGTAAATCAATATTAAACGATGGCTAGGTGTGTTAATAAAAAGTAAACTAGGCAAAGACATGGTGGCTTTTAGTAAATATAAATACAATTTCGCTTCAAAAAATTTAAGCACTGATGAAATTAGCATAGGCGCTGAGTGAAACGTACCTACCTACGAGTTCAGCTACATTATACACGTCCAAATGGAAAGTGGCGAATGAAGAGGATGTTTTCAACACTGATCAGCTTTAACATACCTAATCATAATTTTTGTAGTAATACAGGTCAGAGTAAATCAGCAAGCATTATATTATATTATGTGATGCTTTTTTTTAAAATAGTTTTTAGTAGACAATAATAATTGTGTAAATGTATAAAAAATGTA
>PVMI01028297.1:0-12110 GCA_008528875.1 Aulacorthum solani
CAACAGGTGCTACACAATACGCTCAGCACAATGTCGCTCATTCGGGCTAATGGACGACCGATGAACCGCGGAGAACAATATATAATAATAATAATAATATACGGTTGGGCGGCAGGCCGCGAATTACGCGCCACAGATCGATCCACCGTCACAGTGTCCGATTATCAACATATATATATATACATATATATATACCAATATACCTATAGACGGTAAACTATCACGATATTATATATATATACAGGTACGTCTGCAGGAGGTTTAGTCGTCATAGTCGTCTTCATCGCCTATACAGTATCTTATATCTAAATGCACATCCTCTCCGCGAGACTACACGATATTTTATTACATCCGCCGTCGTCGCAGCAGCCGGTGCATTTCAACGCTGACGAGAACAATGGCAAGAGGAAAATATCATAATGCCTAGTCGAAAAAAGTCGCGTAGAATCAGTATCGACACCGGAAAATGCACTGATTTATCGTCGCCGAGGAGATAAATGTTTTGGATGGCCGACCAGCGACGGAACCTGCTTCCAACTTGTCGTCACCACCACGATCCAAAATAATCGTCCGAAGACAATCGCTTGTATACCTATCCGGTACGACAATCGTCGTGGATAACAATAACATTTATTAGACGGCTGCATATTCGGTATACGCGTGGTATGTTCCATTATTATCTCGCAAAACCGTGAGAATTCGTTGTGCAACTTATCGAAAACCGGCGGTAGGTGGAGCACGTTTCCGGTCGATGAGGTGACAATAATAACGAATAGGTAACGATGAATACGTTTTCGTCAAGCTAGCCGTTAAACGTGCAATCGAACACGAATAGAAATGAACAAAACGGTGTAAAAAACAGCGAATAAAATTGCAGGAATCAAACCACAGAACGTCTCTGACGACCCGGATAATAAAATTAACGGCCGATTATAATAATACTCAACAGAATATAATATAATATTCCCTCTGGTATGAAATATTATAATGATTGTAATACACCTCGCATAGAGAATATCCGTGCGATCTTGGTTGTTTAATTTTTTCCCTTCACTCGGTACGACGATTTTATCACAAAGACGATACCTATATTTGAATTAAAAGTCCTATAACAATGTATTAGTCCAAACACGCTGTATAGTGGCAATGTAACAATACAAATTTAATAGGACATGGTTTTACAGTAGTATAAATCTTAAATTATAAAACTTAAAATATAATAACGAAAATGCCACGCTTATAGCATAAAATTCAATTAAAATTCAATAAATTATAGGTACTGGAACAACTCCTAGACCCGCCCTTTATGAGCTGATATAATAATACAAATTATAAGACAGTAATATTTTCTGATTCCCTTTTATTATACATGGTGAAAATTACACATCGACGTTCTTATAGTTCTTACATGCAACTGTTGTATATAAAAATAATAATTCTATGGATTCTTAATAAATCTGAGTCGTCAAAATATATGATCACGTATCGTTGGCGTAACAACCACTCCAATATTCTTAAAAAAAAAAAAATACAAAATATAAATATTACTATGAATTATTCATGCGATAAATTATACTATTATTTACATTTTTTAAGAATTATGAGAAATACATTTTTGCCGAGAAAGCGTATTATTATTTAAGTAATTTAAATAATAAACAAAACTATTTTTGTAATTTACGTGTCTGTCACTTTAAAATAATAAAATAATTGTTTATTACATATTTTTATATGCATTGTTTCGATAATGGTTTCAGTCAATATGTTTAAATTACATAATTTAATTAAAAATTATAATGCATAATATTTGTATATATAATACGCACTTTTGTTTAAGATTATTCGATTAAGATGATGTAGTTCAATAAGTATTTATGTTATGCGACATGGGTAGTATTGTATACAACTAAATAAATATATAAGTAATATACTAGATAGGTCATAATGTCATATAATTATATAGAAATTCAATTGTATTACAAAATAGATACAAGTAGTACCTATACGAGTACATTTTACAATTGTTCATTTTTACAACTGAGGATTCAATTCATAAAAAAGTATAATAAATCAATTTTTTATTGTTCGTCTCAAAATTAGTTTCTTTTGTTTAAATTAAAAATACACACTGATCAACCTCAGAGGAATGGCCATTAGCCATTGGATTATACGATATTGTAAGATAATATACACTATTGTAAATAAGTCAATAATTTTCATAAAAATCGAAAGTGTGTATCGAGATTTATTGTAAAATATATTACAGACGGTATTTGAAATGTGTTTGAAAAAGATTATCGGAATAACGGTGCATTAATACCACATTCGAGATATACGTACGTGTTATTACCACAATTAGTACGAACCGTAAGTCAAAGACCTCTTGTACCCTTTGTGCTTCGCCGGTTTAACTTAGTATTAACGTTCAAATAAAGTATAAAACCGTGGAGTATTTAATAAACACGACGCTCGGAGGCTCCGACGATATTGAGATAACGATCTGCAGAACAAAATATTTTACCAGGTTAAACAAAATGATATGGTTCGTGTGGATCTGTTGATTCGACTATGTAATTTACATGGATATCGTGTTACAGTGTTATTAGTATGCATATATTTTAGTTGTACATGCATCGATTTCGATCACTGTGCATAGAAACAACTCGGACAATAATTACATATGTCTTACATGGTAGATTGCGTAATACCATGTTAATTGTAATAAGTAATAATACCAACGATAATCGCACGTTATCATTTTTCTTTCTCTTAAATTTACCTGAAATTTATATTTTGTATATTAATATTCAACTTGATTATGATTTCACGTAGGTTGATAACGAAAAATAATATTAATTTACGATTACGATTATTAATATAGGCGCATACGATAATATTTCAAAAATTAACTACCCATAACTACAGCCATAACTACCTACTGATTGAATAATATAATTCGAAATATTTTTGATTAAATAAGTAGGTAAATAATTTCAGAAGTTTCGTCAATGATAGATTCTCCTCTCAATACAACATGCTTAACTCAATTAACATCAATAATTAAGGTACAACAATTTAAGGTAGCATTGTTTACACCACCCCCAACCCCTATAAACAAATATATATCTACGTAATATAAATAATATTGAAATATAATATGTATAGTTATTGTATAGATATAGACATGCAGTAGTAGGTGGGTACTGAATTATTGAAACTTTTTTTAAAAATAGTTCTTAATAGTTTATAATATATTTTAAAATAAATTCAACAAGTTGCTGCGTGTAGAGATATAGGCAGTCTAACTTACATTTTGATGGTGTTGGCCATTTTAATTTAAAAAAAGAAAAAAAACGATCAGCGGTTTCGGGTGCGGTACCAAAACAAGTACACAGAAATTAATTATCATATTATTGGTTACGAATAGTATAACAATTGTTCTTTATAATGCACTTATACACACACTACAGCACATAAATACATAACATATTGATGTATTATATTAAATAATCAAAACGTCATTGCACATCTATATGAACGAATTATTATGCATCTGTCCGTATAATAACACATCGTCTGACTGCAGCAAGCGCGTATATACCTAACCAATAATCATGTTATTAGCTGCAGTCGATTCCTTGCGCGAAGCATGTATTGAAAATTGCATCCATGTGCAGTGCTCGATTTGCATATGTGCAGCGTGTATAATTTAATATACCAACAATCTGTCGAGGGACACAAGAGAGTTCAACGACATGCTCTACACACGCGTAGGTATATCGTAATAAATATAGCGGTCGTCGTAGCATTTTCGCACGCGGGTGGTTGACAAACGACTTCGGGTGGAAAAAAACCGACAGTCCGGAAAACCGCAGCGCCATTATCGACCGGTGATGGGGGCCACACACACAGAGAGAGAGACAATGTTATTTATAACTGTTCTATTTTTTGAGTCACAGTTAAAGAAAAAAAACTATACCTACCTACTTCGATATAATTGTAAATCATATCGCCGTGTACGTGTGCGCTGTACATTTATATCGAATTCTACATTGTAAAGGTACGTTTTCATCTGTAACCGGCCGACGGACGTTTAAATGTAGGTATACGTTCACTGGCCGACTGCTGCTGTATACAGTTGCGATTCGGGCGAACGACCGACGAAGTTGTCTCCGCACAACACTTGCGTATTATATAGGTACCTACCAAATACACACGATGCGATCGGAACACAATCGTAAAATAATAATCTATTGCGGCGAAACGAGACTATGAAATGAAACGTACCCAGGCGGGTATAATATCGAGACGGGCCCGAGAAGCACGCGAACGAGTACCTATCATTTAATAATAATAATAATAAATGTAATAAACAGTCCGAGATGTAGGTCTGTACGACGGCGGCCGTCTCGACGTCGTATTATTGTACACACATACACACGCACACACACTCACACACGTGTCCGTTATAACTCATAATAGGCGGCGACGATCGTGTCTACGCGTTATAATGGTGTATTACCTCTGACGGACGGTGAGAAACGGTGTGATTTGAAGATCCGTCACAGGCATGTATATAAGAACCTATCCCGTATACCTATATACCCGCATAATATAATATCCGATGACTGATGAGATGCCTACCTGTAGTTGCTTGTATATAATATAAGATTGATGCACCTGAAACGTATAAATGCATAATATAATAGGAACGAGTGCACACGTTGGGTTAAATACGTGTTACGCGAGAGAGGGTGACGACGGTGTATTAAACGCATTAATATCATATAATATATTTCATTATTATTATTATTACCATATTATTATGCACGTCTCGTGCGTAGGAGGCGAAGGCTCGGGACACGAAAGTGGGTCGGCGGTATACGCCGGCGTGCGGATCGGTCACCGGTCCGGCCGACGGCTAAGATTTAATAATGTGACGTCGAGCTCCTCTGGGCGAACGATGGATGCTCTGCTGTATCTATTGACTATTACTCGTCGAGTTCGCGGTGGGACAACATTATTATCTATGCGTGTTATGCTCGCGAATAGGAACTGTACAACGTCATTATAAGGCATAATAATGCACCCATCGACGTGTTGTGTTGACGTACATAGTACCTGTATAGGTATACTTGTATATTATCTATACTACTATAGATGGCTGCAGGTACGCCGTATAAATTAATATAAAAATATAGGCACCATATAAATAGTGATAGACCCTGGACCGTAAAGGACCAGCGGCACTGGACCGTTTTTTATAAACAGATTTCAATCGGTCTACTTGTGTTCGAATTTTTAACTTATTCTAATCCGACAGTATAAATAAACGTTAAAGTTTCTCAATTCGCTTTGACAGATCTTTGGAGGAAAAATGTAGGTACAATAGGTCAAAGTCAAAGACTTGGCATAAAATTATGATATTTTTAAAAAAACCTTATTGCATTATCAGATCGGTGGCGTTCATTGGATAAATAAAATATTTCAAAATTAAATTTGTTCGATTGTTGGACATGAACATAGAATTTTGTCACCGCTCAACTCTTAATGGTATAATTAATTAATTAACTCACCTCATTGTCAGAGAATATTCAGAAAGTGACTGGGACTGGATTTTTTTCTATTAAAAATATAAGTACATCCATCATCTTTATTTATATTATTACGTTTACATGACAGTTCAGACAGAATAATAATTACAATTAAATGGAAAAATAATAAATGAACGAAACAGTGCCGTCCGTCGGTCCACAGCATGTCAGCATGATAGCTGTACCTCGGGTATGATTTAATTAACAAAAATATATTACAATTTACTGTTGTAGTCATTATATTTCAGAGGCGATTGGAATTCGCCTCCGTCGTGGGACAATTATGTTATGAAACGGAAATAATATATAAAGCAGTTACTATACCATAAAATTACACAAAAACTTCAACGACGCAGATTCGCATAATATAATAATATACCTACATACCTATTATTATTATTTTTGATACACAGAAGAGTAGGTAATAAACCAATAACGAATTCGACGTGACTCTTTTGCATTGTCGAGACGTGAATAAAAAGTTGATTACAATTTACGCGTGGATGCGAAACGAAGAATGACAACGTCTTTACAAACGGGAAAATTCAATTTCATAACTTAAATAATATGCATAATCTATTAATCTGCATAATATACTGTATCATTTACAAGTGTATAAAATATACATTTCAATAAGACGTAACACCGCTCGTGAATTAATATATTAAAATGAACGAAAAACCACGGTGAAATGTATTAAATCAAATCGACACTTTAACGGTATATGAATATTATTATTATTATTATTAATAATAGGTATGATCAGTCATCATGTCACGTATTATTATAATTGTGCCACATGTATACCACGGGTAAGAAATAAGAATTGAACAAATGTAATGCAAAGGATTTTAATTTATTCTAACCACAATTTTTTTTTACTTAAAATAACAGCCATGAACGACGATTGAGTTTATTTTAAAATATTATACTCCGATATAATTATATAGGTATATAATATGTATAGTTTTAGACTTTTAATAGCATTAGAAAAAATAATATAATCGTCACCATTTAGATTTTAGACCAATAAGCTTCGAGCCGTACATAATTATGTATTGAAATGCGTCCATATCTATAGTTTGATCGGTGTGTTATAATTTTCATCTTCAGCAATTCATCAGAATAATATGGGTAACTACGTTCATATTATATAATTTGTGAATTTGACACAGATTTTAGTGCTTCATTGTTTTATATTTTTTTATCATTGCTATTTTTATTTTTTATTTTTAAACCGTATAATTTGTTTAACAACGTGATGTTAACTTTGACGAATGCATGATTTGCGAGTAAACGAGAATAATTGTACAGTTAGGTACTCTACAGCAGTGCATAGTCGGAAACGTCTGACGACAACAACGGCTAATTAATTCCAATGGAAATTTATCGATCCGGTGTTCTCTGACCCAAAACATTGATTATTATTGACCAGTGTAGTCTGGAGTTTTATGTTCGTTACAGATGTCTTGGAAATTACGATGGTCAATATAGGTACGTAGTTGTATATTATAACAGTTTTTTGTCCCGTTTATATAATACGTGGAGTATAAATCAACAGACACGCATATTATGCTTTCATCTGTATTCGAAAATTTCGTGTCTTATTAGTAATTCATGCTTTAATACTTAATACGTATAGGTATGTATAGAAGTACTCAAAAATACTGGACGTACCTATACCTATCTAATGCGAAATAGGTATAGTGTTCAGTGCTTGCGGAATTATGATTCCGGTATGTCTATAATAATATTATACACGTGTAATATCTACTACTTTTACGTATGTAAAACGCTCACGAAACGAGCTCGAACAAATTTGGTATTCGATGTTCGATGGATCGAAACGCAGATGAGGAGACGTAAAATAACGTAAAATTCGAATCATTTGCCCCTTGTCTGCCTGCCCACCTGCCGCCGCAAAATTACGCTGAATCAGTTAACCGGTGTTATTACAGTATTACAGCGTTGGTATTAAATAATTATAGCTAAAAGTAGACGTATTATAGTGGTTTGCTCGGATATTATATGGCTTACGGGTCGACGGCCGTTTATTACTGTGCTAAGGAACGTGTAACACGGCCGTAAAGTGAGCATAATTATTCGCCATAAGAACATCTTCATTACATCGTTATATCATATTTATTATTATTATGAACATCGTTGTTGTCTTTTGAACTAGACGTGATTAAAAATCATGGACGAGAAACTAGTTTTTAAAATGACACCAATATTACGATATCGGTATTATTATCTTGTTGAATAAACGTGTAATTTCAACGTACTATATCAATATAAAAAAAAGTATTTGTAGAATAAATTGAGTACCTACAGCCATGGTTATATTAATATCTTTATTATTTAAAAAAAATACTCAATACCATTGAATGATAATGTTCATGATTTATGTCAATATAGAGTATTGATAATATATATTATGACTGGTCACCCACCGAGCCACAACAGAAAAAAATATTTTATTTTATTTGATCATCACACGAAAGTAATTTATAAATGCTTTCTTACATACTATTATACCTATTTACAACAATAATGTATTGACATATTAAATTTATTATAGAAACCACGTCGGTAGTCTAAAAAATACAACTGATAATTATTTTCCTCATAATATACATCGCCATAGAAGCTGAAAATATAATATGAAATCTAATAGAGTAGGTAGATTATATAAATATTGAGAAAAATTATCAAGGATATTATACACATGCACATTTTGGGGATATTTGACCTAGACATCGTAATACTTATCACATATCAATATTTCAATATTAGTGGAGTAAATCGAGAGAAATTCTACATCGACTTACTGTCCTGTGAGCTCGGTGCAAGCTGCATGCCTCTTGAATTATTAATAAGCTAAAACTATGTCACCTTCAGTGACTGTGACTTTTTTACGGTTAAACCATAACCATACGTCGTGATAGTGACATTACTATAATTGTTACCTTGCAAGACTGCATCAGTTGTTTGTTTACACTTACTTCCGAAACACAAGAAATGAACAAAAAAATACCTAGTTAAGACTCAAATTAGTTTTCATTATGTGCTGTGATTTAATGTGTAATTGTATTAGGTATCAATCCCAAAATCTCAAAAAAAGAAATTGAATAATAAATAAAAATAGATAAAATCAAATTATTTATTACACCTTACGAGAAATTATGTATATATTTCGTATGTAGTGATGGTCTAAATTAGTTTTGAGTCATACCAATAATGTGTGTAAATTACTAGCGAGGTTAAATATTTTACTATGTACCTTATACTTTTACTCAATACTTGATATTAGGACAAAATATTTTATGACTGGAAAATATAAAAGTTTCCTAAAAATGATTCATGCGTATTACAAAATTATTACCATTCACCAATGAAAATAATAATTATAATCTGAAGTTTAAATTATATATTAATTCAACCTACTATACAGGTTTTTTATTATGTAGTTCAATCAAAAGATTGAAAATACCATAACAATTCTTAAGAAAAAACAAATCAAGACAAAAAATGTGTATTTAAAAAAACAATTAAATTTTAAAAATAATATTTTTTAATCTGATTTATAAAACCTATGATAATTTCAGTCAATTAAGGATGAAATCCTTATTTCTATAAAAATTTAAAAAAATACTTGGTTCGAGGAATAATAAATGTTAACCAAATAAGCAAGATTTACGTCAGTTATATTTGAGGTGGTATTTGTATATTCTCAATATTTGATTAAAAACATATTAGAGCATAAAAGATAATTTTTTATGTAATAATATAATTCAGAATTTTCATCACATAAAATATCTATATTATATTGTATTGCACTCGATTTCTACGTCCATATAAAGGACGCTATAATACGATAAACGCCATTAGATGTTCAAAGGTTTGTAAAGTTCGAGTTTACCTATGTTTAGTACACCATACAGGGACCAGTCAATCAGCTCTAGACTATACAATCTTCTACAGGCTTTCAAAATATTTAAAATGATTAAAATAAAGAATAATTAGCAGTAATATTAAATTCATACTAAGCAAAATTTGTTGACTAACTTCGTATGTATGTATGTATGTATGTATGTATGTATGTATGTATATATGTATGTAGATTGTAGGTACAATGCTAAAGTAATAATGGTAACGATGTCATAAGCGATCTACCATATCCCTTAATTATTGCGATATACATGTATCATAACTGTGTCGTAAGTGGTGTACTAGAAAATAGGTACAAATAGTTTATACAAATTATTAAAGTACACTTTAATAGTTATTAATTTATGAAGAAGCATGTTATGTTAGCAAAGTTCTACCTTTTTCATAGTTAAAGACAAAGACATTTTGAATTGTATGTTTTAGAGTGCATTCGAAATCAAAAATTATATTTCTAAAATAACATTGTCCTACAAACATGCCCAAGTCAAAAACCTGACAATTATTGTTGTACTAGTGTATGAGCCATGTGGGAGACCCTCATCAACAAATTGTAAATCAGAAAAATTATAGGTACCTACTGTAATATAGATTGCTTGTGACGCCGTTATCGCAATAACAATCAGTTATCTAAAGTAGGTACTTTGGTAAACTCGAGTCAACCTCTAAATTCGATTAATATTACAATTTATTTATAACCCACACAATAACTGAGCCTATCGATAAATAATGTATATTTTAACTCAACAAGTCCTGCCGACCGTGTCCCCCGCGTTCACACAAATCGTATACACTATAATATTATGTAAATGTTAATAATATATCGTGGAGTATTGACAGTGAGATTACGATAAAACTATAAAAGTAATATTATTACAGACAGTCGTCGGTTCTTACCTCGGTGTGGAAATGTGTGGGCTCTCTCACTTGAGTCCGGAGCGGGACGGACTATTCCGAAGAAAAAAATAAACTAGTCCCGGTGACGGCTGAAGTGCCTGCTTCCGGTAATCCCCTAATCGTCGTCAGGGGCGGGTTTCGATCTACGGGGATCGGTTACAGCGGTTACGGGTGGATGACTCTGACGGCAGAGGTGCGGGTCTGAGCGGAAGAGCAACCGCACTCGTCGATATTACTGTCGTTATCAGGAGTTGAACGAAATCGCAATAATATGCACGAATGGTAATGCTTACACGCGCACGTCAGGGGGGGTTCGCGTTTGGAGGGCAATAAATTGTGGCGCTGCGAACGTTGTGCGGCACCGACGTCTTGTACAAAACTGAGGCGGACTGCGGAGGTGGTCTTCGTCGTCGGCTGCAACCGCGGTTGTGTTGGCGGCGAGGAAGAGGAGCTACGCGGCGGCGGCGGCGGCGGCTGCTGCGCTACCACCAGAAACCGGACGTACCGCGGAAACCACCGCGACCAGCCGGCTGGTTGCTGCTGTGGCTGGTGCTGCTGCAGGTCGCCTTCCCCCCGACCGAAGATTCCGTTATCCCTCCGACGGCGGCGGCGGTGACCCCGAACCGGTGGCGTGTGCGTTCCGCGTCCGTATTTTTTTTCTATTCGTTTCAGTTTTTCCGTATTATTCTGGAAAGACACCAGAGTATATTATTATGTGAAATGTTCTGGCGCAAACGATTTCAATACGAATAACGTTTAACATCGTTTCAACGGTAGGTAAATAAGTAATAACATTACATAGTAAGTAGGAACAGATGAAAAGAACAGAATAAAAAAAAAAAACGGATTCGTGGGAAACGACGAGCCCAGATGCACTTGTTTGCACGAGCGTGTGTGAAATGTACGGCAGACCTTTAAAAGTCTTTTTTGAGTTTGTTTTTTTAATCATCACCGAATACTGACGACGACTGTCTGTGAATTAGATCGCTGCGTGGAAATTAGTCGAACGGTGTTGTATATAACAATAATAAAATAATGTATACGACACTATAATAATATGCCATCTATAAAGTTTTGGAGTATGCTATCTACTAACTACCAACATCGTTTGAATTATTGTACAATTATAAGATTATGGTAAATATGTGCTCGGCAAACCTTATATTAAAAATGTCGCCTTCTGTGATGTCATTGAAATTTGTCAAAAATATTTTCCAACATACATCTGAATTATTCATGTTGCTCTGAGGTAATTTAGATCCTCGCTTTGTTTTAATGCTTGTATATTTTCTTATTTTATAAATTTCAAAAGCTTCTTGTAATTTTGCAAATTCCAGTTTATCCAGTATTTATCCAATGTACTTTAGTGCTTGTGCTTCACATAGTATTTGGTATTGTTATGTATCCGAGTTAGTTTAATGTATATATATGTATATATTGTATGCTTTTCAAATACCTTATCGAAAAAAAAATCCCATAATCAAATTTTTTTGTATTGAATAATTGTGACCCATAATTTTATATAATTTAAAAATAATTATAATTAATGCTTATAATTTTTCATGTTTTAAAAATATCGTATAGTGGAAGGATATGAAAAAATAATGGTAATCAATAAATCATATTGTGTGATTTTTGGCAACAGCCATTTTTGATTTTATAATTAACACT
>PVMI01028337.1:5531-18765 GCA_008528875.1 Aulacorthum solani
TTAACTTTTCTCAAAGTACTAAATGAACGTTCAATACTGCATGTTGTTGTTGGAAACGTTGCTCTGATCTTGATTGTGTTGGCTACAACTAAATAAAAATCTTTTGACATTTCGATCAAATCTAAGTATTCAATAGAATCTAATGGTTTTGTATCTTTTTCCACATTTTATACCACGTTGTGGCTTCAGTTACAAAATTTGATGGCAAAATGTTTCCATATAGTTTTACAATACCATTTGATATCAATCAACAAATAAACTGTTCATAACTCATGTTTTTCATAGCATAGGGATGAAGTATCATTAGAGAAAATGATCTTCTAATGAAGATATGGCCGAATCTAGATGAAGAACGAAAATTGATATTCTTAAAAACTCTTCATGATTTGTAGGCGGATGATTCGATCTTTGAATCTGTCGAGAGGGAAGTATTTCAACATGAAGGCCTAACCTGACCTAACCTAGAAATCAGAGTATACAATGCACCCCCCTGGAAAAATTCCTGGCGGCTCCTATAGTTGAAGTGAAGTTTTAGGTACCACGCAGTAGATATATTCGAAAAATGTTCAAAACCCGATGTAATAACAGTCAACTCCTTAAACCACCAAACTTTGAGGATGAGCTGTAACACGCAAACTAAATAATGAACAATAAAAATTAACCGGATAAAACCCAAACCCCACCCTCTTAATTACTCATACGGTGATAATTTCTTCAAAATCTGCCTTAACTATACTTGTTATTTCTGATTCAATTGTTAATGATACCAATGCAAAACACTATTATTGGTTTATAATTGCCCTTAAATATTTTTGTAATTATATTATTTTCCAACTAATTGATGAAAACACATTCCATTTTTGAGCTGTTTGCTGTTATGATTGATTTTAATAGAAGATTATAATAATAATTCAAATACATATACTATTAATGGCACAATAATAATATGTCTACATAAATTTACCATCCGCCCTTAAATGGATTAAAAAAAACCCAGACAACAAGATACACTACCCCTTAATAAGTGTCAAGACGTCATATATAATTTATTTAATATAAAAAAGCTGACTAGACGAGTTTAGCTAATGACGACGTTTTCGATTCTAAGTTATGTAATAAATGTGTCGGTCTTAAAATGAAGTTTTTTTGTGTCGGTTATCAGCTTTTGGAGCTTAACAAATGCAAATTTTCAACATTAAGGATATCTAGTAGAAAATTGAATCTAATTAGCAATTATTACTTAAAAGTGATTGAATCTTAAATTTAAAGGTTGATAACATTTGTCAAAATTACGAACAAACACCTATGCACATTCATTTGCAGTTGAAACTTGAAAATACGTGATATTTTCAATTTTAATCATTAAGATTTGAAAATGTTCTAAAGGTTTGTCGTAAACTGACGTTGTTCATACAGAATTTTCGAAGTAGGTATAAAAATTGCATGGTCACAATTCTTTTATAAACATTTCTGTCTTTATAAGACCCAATTTTAACAAAATTGGATACCTATTTAATGTTTAAACGTAAAACAACGATTTTAATTATGTTGTTATTCAAAAAATATTGTATACGTGTTTGTGACCACACGTCCCTACATCTACGTATTACGTATATTATTATAAATCATAATAGTACGTTCTATATATTATTAAGTAATTTAGGTATATACACTACACAATGATATTAATTTATAAATATAAATCAAAATTTATAGTTAACAATAATATTGTTCAATGAATTATTCACTCAGATTTATACATAGAAAATATTTTTTATTTTTTATTATATCTGTTTAAAATTGTTTTGGTTTTCAATAATAAGCTTTAAAATTATATTCATTGATTAATAATAGTTGATTGATTGAGGTTTTTATTTTGGTATTTTGACTGTAGGTACGTAAATGTAGGTCATTATTTATTAAATGTTATAGTCAAAACATCAGTACCTAATAACATCAAATAAAATCGAACCACATTGGCACATTGCACATGGGAAAAAAATTATGCATCAAAACTTATTTTATAAAATCATTTAACTAAACATCAGTATTCAGTAGGTAGGTATTATGTTTCACCTGGTTACCTATATTGTATTTACCAATATAAATATAATATTATATTATATATTGTTATTTGTTTGTGTGTGTATAATGTATATATTATATATTGACTATTGTAATATTGTAGGTAGTAGGTACTATTCTTAAATATCAATATAAATATTATATTAGTTGAGTCAAATTAATATAGGTACCTATACAGAATATAGGTAGGTACCTGTTTTGTCTTAATGTCTATACCTGTTTGATTAGTATTTGGTTTCAACTTCTAAAGTTTAAAATTGACATAATGCCATGAAATGAACAAATCGAATCCTATTCTATAGCTGCATTAATTAAATATACCTTCTGTAGTTTTGCATGTATCGATCAACCTATATATCAGGCCATCAATGGTGACCAAACTTTTTTTGATTGAGATCTACTGAGAATATATTTTTCCTTTGATAATTGACTCACGTAATAAATTATTATTTCTTTTTTAAGTATTTGTTATTAATATTAATAATAAACTGCTTATTAGTATAAATAATACAATTAAAGTTATCTAAAAATGAGTGTTTCTAATTAAATTACAAAATAAATGTATATTATATTATATACTGTTGGCCAGAGGCCTACGCAGGGAGAAGCTAACCACCCATTGCCGTATATTATTAGTATCTACATACTAAACAATATTTATTAAGTTTCAATTGTTCTAATAAGCAAGGACGTACATTCATAATACAATTCAATGTCTTACCAGATTAGGCTACAAACTAATGGCTGAAATAATTTTTATAAAAATGTGGAATGGATTTAAATTGTTGTCAATGATATACCAATATATATACCTAATAAACTTTACATTTTTAATATTAAAAACCTTGGTATTTTTTATTGTATCAAGCTTGTTCTTTTCCTAGTTTAGTAGTGCAGGAGGTAGTGCACTGATATATACAATTAGTCAATACACTATTATTGTATTATCAAATACCTATCTGAGGACAAGTGTTGACATAGGTATGCGTCTAAAAAATGAACCTTATACTATAGTCTGAACAAACAAATACAACACCATATCTGAGGGTCTGAACCACAAATTAAGATATTATCACTGATAATTTTTTTATTTCCTAATGAAACATGTAGGTATTATTAGTATCAAAATGGGAATAATATAATAATCTTTAAAAAAATACTTTTTCAAGTGACTAAAATGTAATTGGGAAAAGTTACGAAAAATAAATTGAATAAAAAATATAAATCTCACTTACATCAAGGCTTTGCACTTGAATTATTTATTCGGATTTCGTGTGCTGGACGTAATCGGGTGTTTAAAGATCGGAATAAAAAATTTAAGCAAACGTTTGGGTGTTTTAACTATTATTATTTGGGTTAATATTAGTTAATAGTTTAATACGAGTGTAATGTATTCTAAAAAAAAAGTATTTTTTTATTGAAGGTCAAGCTCCCAAACAATTGTTAAGCTGAAAAAGAAATTAATAAAAATGGTTTATATTAATTTATAATAAAATATAAATTCCTATCATGAATGTGCAAATTTGTTTTGGACCAAACTAGGTTTAAATGTGAATTGTACAGTCTACCTATAGTTACATTTTTCTAAGGAACTACACGGACTAAGTCGCCAGATATAAGTTATCCCGAAATGTTTAAAATAGGTAGGTAGGCCTATGGATTTAATATGAAATACTAGTTTTTGTGATTTTCAGAAAACTGGTACATATAGGAAGTATAGATATTCGTTACTAAATTAAAATAATACCGCTATAGGGAAGTTGGTTGGCAAATAATACTATAATACTTATAGGTATAATTCCTAGTTATTACTTATTACTTATCAGTTACGACTGTCAATACCTAGTGCGTTAGTTATTCAGTTTTATTGAGACCATGTCTATAATTTATATTGCTTTTAGTTATATTTGGATTTATTTTGTATACTAATAAAGTAATAAGTTATAAGAAATAATTTTGTACCTATTAGGCAATTTGGTTTAACCAGAATCAATTAATGATGAATGATAGAATTACAAGAAAAAATGCATTGGATTTACCTTTAATTTGATTGTTTACAATTTGTCCTGTTTATAGTATTGTTATTATATTATTAAGCAATTACAAAATCAACTAACCACAAGAAATATATAGGTGCATACAGAATGATGACGATGTTCACATGAAGGTTGAATAACAGAAAAATTATTTAGGTTTCGGGTTAATTAGAATTTTTTATTAGGGTTTTGTGAATTCGGGTGTTTAAGTGTTTTGATAATCATTTGGGTTGGGTAACGGTTAGATGTCGGCCGAAATTGTCTAAAATTTCGGATCAAAATTCGGCAATCACGTTGGATCCGAATTAATCCGGAAAATTTACCAATGCATCACAGATATCAAGTTTCAGTTGCGATTTAGAGTTTACATTTTTGTCAGGATGGTCGTCTGTGAACACATTAAATTGTTAGAGACAAGCCCTATTTTGAAGTACTTATGCTGTGTTACACGAAGAGGAAATAAAGTTTGGGTAAATGCAATTTATGAAGATAGAGAAAGAGTTGGTGAATTCTATACTCTATTTCCTAAACTCCTGGAACAACCAGTGAAATTCTATGATATATGAGAATGACACTGAAAACTTCTTTCTACATTCTTGAGAAAATACGGTTCCAGCTCCAAAAATATTAAAACTTCCGAATTTCTATTACACCTGAATAAATACTTCAGTAGTTACATTAAGGTAAGTGACATCGTGTATTGCAAATGTTCATGTTATGAGTAATATTATTTATAATATACATATTTTGTTTAAAAAACTTGTACTTAAAAATTAAGTTCTTTAAAAATATATTACTCTTGTAACAAAAAAAAAAAAATCATACATAGCTTTGAAACGAAAAATGATGTATAAATTTAATATGTAGATATGAAAAAACTACGGAAAATAATATTTGGGGGGCAAAGCACTCCCCTCATGGGCCTGTATTAAATTACTTAACGCCTGGAACACAATTTTTAAATTATGGATTGAGCTCCTCTTTTTAATAACATTGGTTAGATATTCTACAAAAGTATACGTATACTGCTATATAAGTAATATATTTAATATTGAAACGTTAATAATTCCTAATTTGAGCACTGGGTATCAGTGTATCACATACCACACAATATCTTATGCAATATCCAGTGCACAAGCTTCTTCATATTCCAATTATTAAATATTAATAGTATTAATTATTATAATATCTATTTTGAGTACTGATTTTTTGCAATAATTTCCCAGCGGCCTAGCACACAGTATCTACAATATTTTCTCAAAAATATTAAAATTAGTACTTACAAGTTATAAGGCATGATGGTTTTCCGCACATTAAGCTTTCAAAATCACTAATCGGACAGAATAAAATACCTTATCCTCCTCTCTGAATGAGTAATAACGTCTATCATGTACACAAATTATGAACGTATTGAAATATTTTCATGAATTAGACGAATTAGTACTAAGTGTAGTTGACTTCATCAAAAGGTATGAAATTAAATAATTCCGCAATTTACTAATTTCATGGATAAGAAAATTAAACGTACAGAAATGTTGTATTCCAAGACGAGATGGGATTTTCGCGCCTTTTCCACTCGGCAATACAATGCATTGTTAGGTTACAATTCACCCGATAAGGTAAACAGACTGTAAGACTACAAATCACAATACAAAATAATAAATATTATTCCGTAATTTTTGTCTCCTGTAGTCTATACTTCAGCCGTCTGGGGTGTATCAACCATTATTGGTCAATGCACCTTAATTCTATTTGTACTTAATAAATGTGCAGTACTGTTGTGTTCTAAACACTTCTGCAATAAATACAAACTTTTCCATAATTGATCAATTTTTTTTTTTGTTATTCCTGAAGTGAGTTTGTTGTCATTAAATGTCGTGTTCCTAAATCATTGACGTAGTACGTATTATTGAATGAAAAATTAAGCTTGGGAATTTTGGATTTTCACAGTCTATCTGGATAGTCATGTCCAGCAGCAACGCCATCGAAAAGTCTGCCAAGAAGTTGGTTCAAAAGTGTCTACCTTTCAAGTTGGCAAATTCGCCCGGTGACGATGCAAATTCTAAGTGTCGTAAACGGAAACTTAGTGGTACCGAAAATGACGAAACAAGAGTTGAAAATCCTAATGTTGAACTGCTCAACGGTGGGACTAAGTGTTTTA
This sequence comes from Aulacorthum solani, assembly GCA_008528875.1. NCBI lineage: Eukaryota > Metazoa > Arthropoda > Insecta > Hemiptera > Aphididae > Aulacorthum > Aulacorthum solani. Next base: position 11,814 of record PVMI01028337.1, read on the forward strand.
TTAAATCTGAAGATGAAGATAAAAAAACTGAGGTAATGACTAGTCTACTACATTACCTATTTGCTATAACTGTAGCGGTCTGGATAGATTATTCTCTTTAATTTAAACTTGTTACCTTATTGTTATTTGGACCAAATACAATTATTTACACATGTATAGGTACTTACAACTAGATAGTATACTATTATTGAGTTTTTAATTATTAATTTAATAATTATCTTTATTTTATATGATACTAAAAATTATTTTAATGTATTATAAAATAATTAACACTTCTTTTAATCTAGCTAATTTACAAATAATGATTAAGATAGTTATTTTATTTATTTAAATACTTCCCACCTATACAATTTACTCAAAATATATTATTGCATGACTAAAATTAATTTTTAGTATAAATGTATGTTAGATAATTTTTTTACTTTTTAAATTCCTAGGCAGCTTACCATTTTTCGTATTTTAATATATCAAGGATTACCTAATATTTTTATTTTATCACAGGAAACAAGTGAAGATGGTGTGGATGCTAAAGAGTCTGTTACTTCAGTTATAACTTTGTCAGAAGAAAATGATGGGGATACTTCAAAATTTGATGAAAGTATCAAAGATGTTGATGATACTATTTCTATATCATCAGATACAGATATTGCTTGTAATGATACATCAGTTAATTCAACTTCAGATACTGGAAAATTAGAAAATACTACACCACCTTCAAAGAAGCTCACTTCACAACAATTATTAAAGAAACAAGAATCAGCAAAAAAAAATGAAGAAAGACAAAGGATCAAACAGGTAAGTTGTATTTTATACATTACTTCCCAAGCAAGAAATTACATTGCAATGTTTTTGAGTTTTTTTTGTAACAATGTCAACTCCTAATAGGAAAAATTAAAAGCCCGAGAAGAAAAACTCAAAGAACAAGCTGAAAAGCAACGTTTAAAAGAACAAAAAAGAAATGCTGAAATTGAGTATGAATTATAATATTATAAATATATAAATAAATATCTGTATCTGTCTAAATATAATATTATTATTTTTAGAGCTAAACGACTACGTGAGTTAGAAAGAAAACAAAAAGAAGAAGAAAAAAAAGCTAAAGAGTTGGAAAAAGAACTAGAGAGAAAACAAAAAGAACTAGAGAGGAAACAAAAAGAAGAAGAAAAGAAAGCTAAAGATTTGGAGAAAGAAAAAGAAAAAAAGCAAAAAGAAGATGAAAGAAAAGCAAAAGAATTAGAAAAACAAAAACAAAAAGAAAAAGAAGAAATGGAAATAAAAAAAAAAGAAAAGGTCAAAGCTGCTTTTGTTGGTTTTTTCAAACCAAAAAGTTTAAATTTGGATATTTCTAAAAAGGACGAAGAGATCATTAATGAAGAACTAGAAACTTATTTCATGCCTTTCCAGGTAATTTGTAATATTTAATTTACTTTTTACATTGCCATTAGCAATATTCATATATAGATACGGACATACGACATACCATACACCTATAGAGTATAATTATTTACTGAAATATGTAATTTAATAAATTTTAATTTTTACTCTTTTTTTTAATTACATTTTATAGACTAAGCAAGATATGAAAATTGCACCATTATGTAGAGCATATTTAAATAGTGATGATAAAAAAAATGTAGATAAATGTATCAGTCACTGTGAACAAAATAAAGACTTATTATATTTAAGTTTATTAAAAACCAGAAAACACAAGCCTTCCAAATCGGATGCAACTTGGCCCGTCCATGTTGAAAATGATACAGATGTCATCATAATTGGTTTGTATTTTAATTAGTATACCTAACTAAACATCAGCATTTACAAAAAAATTTATTCTGTAATAAAAACCGAAATAATATTTTCGGGGCTGTGTTCGGTGTTAAAATTAAAAATTGTCTGATTATTTTCAAAAACTAACCTGAATCTGTGACTTAAAAGTATAATTATACTTTTAAACTTAACATTCATAATTTATACAAATAGTAATAAATAATAAATCCAATGCACATAAATAGTTATCAACAAATTTCAAAATCATTAGTAAATTAAATTCTTGTATCTATATAATTTTATATTTAGTTTAATAGATTCATTATTATTTATTGTGATTAATAATTAGATTAAATTTGCTTTACATTAAAAATTCAGAAAGTCACTCAGTGTTAATAAAATCGAACTAAATTTAAAATTAATAATTATATTTAACAAATATTAAATGTGGTTGAAAATAACTTGGAAAGAATAGGAATGAGCAATTAAAAATACTATTAGAAGAAGTGGCATGAAGTTTTGAAGGCGATAAAAACTCTTTTAGAGTAATATAACCCAGAGAGACAAAATGAAATAAATATTAATAAGGTTAAATATTTTATACTTCACGCTATAATTTAATCAATAATAATTTGGGATATATTATAATTATTGGGAAAAATAAAATTCTTAAAAATTTATTTAGAAACTGGTTCAACTAATGAAGAAAATGTGAATGAAGTTGGTACCACTCTGAAAAATAATTCTCAAAAATGCCGTTGGAAACTGTTACAGTTTGATGAAAACAAGCGACCTCCCTATTGGGGAACATGGAGAAAAAAAAGTCTTTATGTAAAACCAAAGAGACCATTTGCTTGTGATAAAGTATGAGCTATTTTTTATTTCTTACAAACATTTACTTAACTTTGTTATTTTTAATTTATTTTAATTAGATAATGTTTGACTATGAAAATAATTCTGACGATGAGTGGGAAGAAGAAGATCCTGGTGAAAGTATACATGGCACAGATAATGAAGAAGAGCCTGAAGATGACTATGAAGTTGATAATGATGTTTTTGTTCCTCATGGATATTTAAGCGATGAAGAAGGTGACAATGAAGATAACGACAATGATGTTAGTATATAATTGTTTTAATTTTATGAAAAAAAAAATTGATGTGTGAAAACTTTTATCATTTTGAAGACTGAAGAAGTACAAAAAGAAAAACTAAAGCTTCTAGGAGAGGAATTTGAAGCTGAAATCAAGAAAAAAACAGAACGTATTAAGCCAAGACTAGTTGGTTGTATATGGATACCAAATAATGTTACCAACCCCAAAAATGGTAAAATTTGAAATTTTTCAAACTATTATGCCTTTTTTAAATAAATATTAATTTCAGTGAGTAAATCTGTAGCTGACACATTACTTAAATATCGTTGTGTTTGGGATGAGGAAGAACCTATTATAACAAAAGCACAGATCAAAGTAGATTCACCTAAGGACCTAACTGCTACTGAAAACAAAAAGACTAAAATACTTCCTGATTCAAGTACTATTACTAATATTGTTAAAATTAATAATAAAATATTTTTATTCAATTGAGTAATTTTATAATATTCTTTTATTGTAAAGTTAAGTTTTAGAAATTAACAATTTGGTAAAAAATTATTTTTAAATATATGTTGAAATAAAACAGGTATTAGATATTAGAAGTTTTAGAAATTCACTTTCTGGAATTTTTAATTAATTATTTTTATGAGCATATGTATTATGTTAAAGGTACTGAATTATTTAATATTTTGATGGATTTTGTATTTGAAGTATTTGTGTGTAATACACATGGTCTTAAGTTATCGTTAAAACTATAGTAATTTATTGCAGTTAACTAACTATAAAATTAAGTAAATTAAAATTAAAATGTTTTTTTCACTTGTATAACTTATCATATATTATGTATTAATCGTCATCAATTATAAACAGTTTTTGTATTTATTTTAGTTATTCCAGATTTAATTACATTTATACACGGCAATACAAATGGCATGAAATTGGCGGTTAAGAATTTTATTGATGAACTGGTCAAAAATGGCCGAAATGCTGATGATGATAACTCTATCTCTTTATCGACCGTTAAGACAACCATAAAATCTATTGCAACAAAATCTACTCATGTTGCTCCATGGTAATACAACTATTGTTAAATTATTAAACAATTTTTTAATAATTTTTTTTAAATAGGTGTGTAAGTCAAGAGAACTTTATAAAATATGGAGTTGAGTATCCTACAAATGTTGAAAATGAAGTTCAAAAACCAAAATCTTCTGTTAAAAAAATAACTAGTTTTATGACACCTCAAAATCAAAAAGCAAAAACCAATTTATCCGAAAAGTAATTTTTATCTTAATTGTTTTTTCTCTTGCATACAATATTTGTATGAAGTTATTAAATTAATATTTATAAACTAGGTCGTGTGGTGAAATGGATGAAAATGTGACTGAGTTTAAGAAAAATGTTTTTATCCCAAAAAATCTTTTCAACAATAAAGAAAGTACAAAACCACAAGTTATAGACATGATTAAGGAAGAACAAAAAGTCAACATTGTCGGTGGAAAAAAAAGGATTACACCTATTCTTTTATCACCAAAGAAAAAATTAAAAACAATGGAAGACAGAAAATTTAAAGAAAAATCTTTGAGTCCTGACTTAGAAGAGGTCTTGTAAAGATATACCTATCCCTAAAATTAAAACTGTATGAAATCCATTAAAATTTCTACAAAATGTAGGTATCTATAATTAGCATTGTTAATATGTTTGTTTGTACATTGTTTATATTATTCCAATTATTTTAATATTTATAAGTTTTATTTAATGAATATAAGAAGTTCTTTTATAGTTTTATTGTATTGTAACATTGAAGTTACATAACATAAATCAATAATAAATTTAAAGGAACCTTTTATGATTAGTGTTATTTTTTCAATCGTGTCTTGATTATTTATGGAAATTGTGAATTTTTTATTTTTTTTACTTGATTAGTTACTAACATAAATTATTGTACAATATCAACTACCTATTAAAAATATAAAACAAGAGTTATAATAATGACAGAAACAAAAAGAACATTTGTAATGCCTCATACATTAAAACTTTTTTTTTATTTATAGCCTTGGCATCTAAGATCATTGGCTATAACAATTTTACAAGGTTTATTACAACTTTTTAACCTGTCTAAAGTATAAAATTAAAGGTAGATTTTATAAAGAAAACATTTTATATGAAGTACTAACTTTATCTTGCTCCATATAATAGTAAAAATATATCATTCTCAAATTAATAATTTTATAATTGTTGAAATAAAATTGTTTTTCTCCAGTTTTAAAATACTATAAGTTATTGGAAAATAATTATCAAAGTTAAATCTAAGCCCAGATCGGAGCGGTACAGGCGATATTTTTAGATGAAAACCATGAACATTTATAATTTTCTAAGGATAAATTATATTTTTTAGTTTATTTGGTAACACAAACTAAAAAGTTATTGAAAACGTAATACAGCAGGTACGTGAATTTAAATGAGCTTGGTTGGCTAAGGTTTGCTAAGGAAACATCATTATAAAACCAATATATTATTATCAATTTGTCATATATCAGTATTTTATATTCATAAATAATAATAAATTATTATGATGAAGGAGTGCAATGGGTAAGCTATTTAGTTGCACTACTGCCCTGTACTTCATATTTTCTGGTGTTACTTCATCATTATGGTTTGTTTAAATAAATTGAAGTACAATTTACACGAGTCTACTTCATTAATGGGAAAGAAGTACTGTAACTTTATAGCAACATATTTTAGAAAGGTTCTTATTTTTACTGGGGAGAATTCACAAGCAAAAAGCTTTTATGTCTAAAATAAAGTACAACAACATTTTAGAACAATATATCCAAAAACACAAACCTAACGTTTTTATTCTAAAAAAAATTTACTCACATAAAATTTGGCTATTGAAGGCTTGGATCATAATACTGAGCATTGTAGAACTTAGAAAAGTTTAACCATCAAAAATAAACAGTTTAGCACTTTTCTCATCTTATCTCACAAATAGAACACAGGTACCTAGTTAAAATTGTTGAGTACATAAAATCTTCGATTTCTGTTAACTGTGGTGTTCCTAAAGGTACCGTCTTAGGACCTTTATTATTTCTTGTACACACACAACACATTATTAAAGGACTTATTTCGTTTGAAAATTAATGGTAAGGGAATTTGTTTTGCCTTTAATATATTAGTATAAAAATATGTAATTAATACATATTATTATTCACTTTTAGGTTTGTAAGACCCATCGTTATGAATTATGATTACCTATTTCCTTATGGTTTATTATTTATAAATAGTTGTGTATGACGATGGCTGGTGATGATGAGTGATGTCTAAATAAAAATAATAATATTATTATTAAGACAATCAAAATATACGCACCCGTAGGAGCAAGTGGTCTTAATGAGCAACGGCGAGTAAGGTAACTTGCTCGACTTTTCAAGAACTTGAAATCCTCACGGAAATTCAAAAACAAGTAAAATATATATTGCAACGACCATCAACAGGTGTCGCCAGCACCTATATTTGAAAAAATTAATTATGTTTTATTACATGTTCCGTATTATTTAATGCTACTTTTGCCTTATTTACATTCTAAACCCACCACTATACGAAATTTGATTATACAAGACTCTTGACACCTTTTTTTATTTTCTCGTAGAGTAAAATAGGTACTCCATACGATATAACCATGGTATAATTATCTAATTTTAAGTTATATGTAGATAATACGTTTATAATCAAATATATTATTATAATAATTAAAAAATATAAAATGTAAAATGTGAAAAAAAAATTAAATCCAATTATTGTTCTTTTTTTTTTTTGAGTAGCCACTAACTTAATTAGGATGTCTCAAAGTTTCACTTTACCAACTAACCAGCTAGTTGAGCACTTCAGTATTGAATCGTACAAATTAACAACTGTAATTTACCTATATACGGCTACATGCGTTGTCGTGGACATTTCAAACAGTTTATGACTATGTAATATTTTTAATTTATTGTACAAAGCACGATGGCCCGCTGTACCTTCAGCCGGATGGAAATATGTTTTTGCTTTGAGTCACAGAAGCGATTAGTAACGTATATAGAATATCCGAG